>OMNN01024386.1:0-29607 GCA_900302755.1 Chromis chromis
GGGGGGGTGACAGCTGTGCGGTGAGGTGCGACCACCCGACGGGGGTTTATGAAACCAGACCCGGTGGTTGTCAGGTGATTCAGAACACCAAACACACACAAACACACTCGCCTCAGCCAGAATTAGCCTCCTTCTTTTGTGTTGTCACCTCGTCTTTCTGTGTCTCTTTTCACTCTTTTGCACATTACCATGCTAATGACAAACCAACTTTCTATTCATATGGGATCATGTTTTTATGACTGTTTTGCTTTTATATACCCTCACAAACCAGTGAATCCAGTGTAAATTCTCAGCATTATAATATTCCAGAGATATCAGAGCACAAAATAAGCAGGTAATCCACAGGTTTTTGCAGATATCTTTCCACAGATAGTCGGCCATTTGTTACCACCTCTGTTGGAGTTTCAGAATGGCCTTTTAGCGCAGCAAGCGTGTGCAGTGTAGTGTGGTAAGCCCAAAGAACAATATGGCTGTGTAACACTAGCATCCAGTCTGGACACGGTGTCCTGGGTCACTGCTCCTCACCGGTTGTGTCTGATGGCATTTGCGGGTTCATTTAACTCAGTCTCAGTTACACAGATCAGATTCTTCCACAAAGACACAACAAGTGGACCTCTCTCTTCTGAATGGAGGTTATTTCAAGGAGACGTCATCGGTAACCTTAAAATGAACTTTTTTAAAAGCAGGGCAATCGATTAATAACAAGAAGACACAGCATTTCTAATTCTGTTGGGGGGGGGTTGTGGAAAAGTACGAGCCATACGCCAAGCTATGAAGTGCAGTTTAGCGAACAGCGGGGGCTAAAAGTAGATACGGAAACGCACATTGTTCTGCCCGGCTGCTCTACAAAGAGAGGAACACTTGATGAGCTGCTAAAAGAAGAAGGGCATGGGATTAAGTTTTAGGAATGGAGCTGGAAAGAATGGAAAAAAGCCGCCAGGAGGGAGTGAAGAAGCTTAAAATTGGCAAAGCTGACAGAGAGGAGAGAAGTAATTTAGTTCAAAGTTAGGTAATATCAGTACTCCAAATTCATCACCTTTTTAAGTAGGATTTGCGAGGATGCTACCTACAGGAGGAGTTACATCCAGTAGTCAGTTTAACCACAGTCCAGGAACCAGTTTAGATTAATAATATACAGTATAGGATGTTTGTGATTTGTGAATCAGGCCGTATGTTGTTATAAAGACAAAGTTCACATGTTGGGGTCAGAACTGAGCAAAGGGGACTTGAGTTTCTCCATGATGTCACAGCATCTGTTAGATGCCAGACATGCCACCCTGGAACCCACTGTTTGTCAGCTAGCCAACGGCAACAAACGCGCAGACAAACACACACGAGTATACACATACGCACGCACACACTCCGTCAAGTGATTCAGCTAATTCACATGACAGGAAGATCAGGAGTCAAGCTTGTTTGTGGAGGTTGACGTTGTTGACAGTCTGGGCTGTTGTCCAACACCTTTCCAGTAGCTTCTTCGTCTAAAGAGACTTCGATCAGGAGCGATCAGGGCCAGGAATGCTGTTGCATGCTTGCTGGATCCAGTTTTAGCTGAGAGTAATGACCAGGTGGAAAGTCTCCAAATTTGTTCTCGACAATATTTATTGTGAGGAGTGCTTTGTAAGAATGCAGCATAACAAACGTTAAGTAATGAGGCAACGGAACAGAGAGTCTCTGCAGCTGACAGGATGAAATTTATGTTGTGTTTCTTTCTTTCTGTCTCTTTTCTTTCACTGCTCTAGCTCCTGGAGCTTATCGCCAAGTCCCAGCTCCCCTCGCTCAGCGGAGTGGCGCAGAAAAACTACATGAATATTCTGGAGAGAATAGTACAGAAAGGTGAGCCCTGTCTCTCTTCTCCTGCTCTTTTACATTCACTCAACTAGTTTGCCTCTCAGTTTCTGTTCTTTGTGTGTCGGAGGCTTTTATTTTTCTGCTGTGGTCTGTTCTTTTCTCACACAGCTCTTGCACATTCACCCCTCAGTAAATCTATTTCATTGTTTTTTTTTGTTGTTGGCTCAAGTACACAGTGAAGTAGCCTCTTCTCGTCTTTTTTCTGAAAGGTATAAACATAAATAATGTCTGTATAGCAAAGGTAAAGCCTTCCTGCTCTGTTGTTTGCACAAGTAGTGAGGATATTAGCCTTGACGGCATCTAAAGAAGGCTGAGGATTGAATTTAGTGCTTTAATGGCACAGTGAACAACACTGACAGTCACCAGACCCCTCCGCAAGCCACAGTGTAAACTAAATGTTCCCTCTGCTAAACACAGATTCAGGTTGTTTAGGTAGCGTTAAGAAACCTTTTCCCCAAATATTATGAGCGTGATAGGGGGAGAGTACAGCCACTTCAAAACATTTGGTTTCATAGTGTGCGTTTTGATGATTCACAATAAATATTTTACTGTCTACTTGGCTGTTTGCCTGGTAGCCGCTAATCTCCCCGTAGCACCGGGGGTTTAAAACTTCACTTTAGATCTTCTTTATATTAATTAAGATGAATGGGTGTTTTTCCACAGTCCTCGATGACCAGCAGAACGTCCGTCCCATCAAAGAGCTGCTGCAGACTCTGTACCTCTCGCTGTGCGGTCTGGTTCAGGATATGGGCAAGTCGGTCCTGGTGGGGAACATCAACATCTGGGTGCACCGCATGGAGAACATCCTACAGTGGCAGCAGCAGCTGGACAGCATCCAGATCAACAGGGTAAGCATCTGCTCACAATAGCAAATTCAAGAGGGGCTCTGAAGTGCAGATTTCCATTGTATTCATAGCTTTTTCCACCGTTTCTCTCCTGCAGCCCACATCTACAGGCATGTCTCTGACCGACCTGCCTGCCAGTCTGCAGCTGAACATCATGGAGCGGCTGTCGGATGGCAGAGACCTGGTCAGTCTGGGCCAAGTGTGTCCTGAGCTGGGGAGCCTCACTGAGGACCGGCTGCTGTGGAAAAGACTTTGCCAGTACCACTTCACTGACAGACAGGTATGTAGAAATTTATGGATGTAGATAATAACACACACACACACATGGATGCATGGAAGGTTCAGATAACCTACATAGTACAGACGGTTAAAATAAAGAGGTTAAGCATCTCTGATAAACTAGACTGGAAAATGGGAGGCCGCATGGGAGCAGTGTGACCCAACAGTAACCCAACACCGTGTTCAAAAGCCTGCACTTGATAAGCGAGTGAGAGAGTCTCACCTATACACTAAAGTAGGTTACAGTGAAGGTTTCTACAGGTTAAAGTGGTTTAGATTTAGTTTGTGTATGGAGAAGAACCCCATCCATTAAAGCTACTCAAACCCACTTCTTTTAAGTGTTTGTGTGGAAGTAAATGTGGCCCGAAAGAAATGATCAAGAAAGCTGTCATCAAAGTGGATATTTTTCTCACCTCGGGTCACATCTTTAAAGTCTGTTTTCCCTCTCTTTAGATCCGTAAGCGCCTGATGGTGTCAGATAAAGGTCACCTGGAGTGGAAAAAAATGTACTTTAAGCTGAGCCGCTGCTATCCTCACAGAGAGCAATACAGTGACACCCTGCACTTCTGCTCACACTGCCACATCCTGTTCTGGAAGGTATTTTATTTTTCTTTGCACTTGATCAGAGCGGATATGAAACCGAAACAGGAAAACAAGAAGTGTTTAATCCTCGTGTGCATTTGCTTCTCTTCTCAGGACACAAACCATCCCTGCACAGCCAACAACCCAGACAGCTGCACCACGTCCCTCTCACCTCAAGACTTTATCGATCTTTTCAACTTCTGATCCCACAAACACCCTGAATCCTGACTGTACATACTGTTACTGTACATAGAAGTGTTCAATGTTGTTTTTTTGTTAATATCACAATCAATTCCTGGATGTATATTTGGTTGCGGTATGACTGGAGGGGCGGGAAGTCTCAGGCAGTGGGACAATTATGCAATCGAGTTTCTTTTGAGCGAGCACTGAGGCTTGAAAGTGAGCGAATGTGACGGAGAGCAAAAGTGATGTTGGAGCAATCGGCCTGTGGATAAAACAGAGCAGAGGACAAAGGGAATGCTCAGCTGTGGGAGTTTAGTCTTAGTTTAATGTGTTTTTTGAAAATAACACCTCCAAAGTAAACACACCACTTTACCTTAGATTTGTGCACTTATTTTTTTGTTCCTAGTTTGGAGAATTTTATCTGTGATTTTTATTTTATTTTTGCTTTTTCAAACCTTGTATTTGTTCATTTGAACGCGGGAAGTCGGCATTTGATTTGTTTAAAATTGGGATTCGTTCAGTGTGATATTATCAGGCCTGCTCACATGGAGTGTGTTTAATGTTCAGTATGCAATATAATTGTATTTGGCACTGGGATAAGGGAAGAGTACATGTTGAGTTGAGGCATTATCTAAGAGAAAATGAATGTAAACAAGAGTCGGGAAGGGATGCTTCTATGTTGACACACCACAATATCTTTTTCTATTGTGTTTTGTTCTTTTTCACTTTTATATGGATTTGATATGCTTTTTTATTGTTTATTTTTTTTGCCGTGGCTGCTATAGAGGGCAGCACCTGAGTGCAGTATTACCAAAGATTGTAATCAAAGTCAGTATAACAATGGTGTGTGCCTTATCATGAAACTTGAAACAGGTACAGAAATACAGGTACAACTTATGTCGCCTTTGCAATGCTTTCAGATACTGATGCCGTTTTAAAAGAAATCTTATCGTCAACAAGCGTCTCAAGATCTGAGGCTCTGATACCAAAGTCGACTGTTTATAACATCTTATTTTCCAATAGCCTCCTGCATGATTTTTTAAAAATCACCCAGCTGATTGTGTTTACTTATTTATTTAATGAGATTTTGGCAAGTGGCTCAACTTGCACACTTGGGTTTGAAGGAGATTATTAGGGTAAAGGTACAGTTTGACCCAGACTTGCCTCTATCACTGCTCAGACAGTGAGGAATCATGTACATGCTATGCAATGCATTCTGTTTATGTTCTGTTGAATAAATAAAAGGAAGAAAACCAAACCTCTGGCAACAGTAATGTGCAGTCATCAGGCCTAAATGCTGAACATGTGAGAGTGCGCCAACCTTTTTAAGAGCATTACGTAGCACATTTTCTGCAGAGTTAATATTCCTTGGGCCTCTTGGTGGATGTGAAAGGGGGATTCATAGGTTTCTGCGTTGTCAACAGCCAAAGTGTGCCCTCTATTGGACAAAATGATGAATTGCAACGAACAAAAATGATAGTTTATGTTGAGCAGAGTGTTTTGACACAAACATTTCAGGCATCAGCTAACCAAAGAGAACAAGAAGATCTGTGATCAGTTTCTTGTAAAGTTCCTCTTTTGATTTAACCCCTAAAATCTCATCTCTGTGTATCAAAGTATTTAGAAAACATGAAATATAATAACTGTCTTATTAATGGAGGTCCTTAGTACTGATCAGCAGTGACAGTATCCAAGGCACTCACCAAAACCCTTTAGACTGCTGGCCAATACTAACGAATTACATAATGCATAACAGGAAGTGGGGCAATCATTACTTGTCATAATTGTCTTTTTTTTTTTTTAGGAATTTACTTTCAGTTTACAGATTTTCCCCGTTTTGTTAAATGGCAGATAATTAGTAAAAAAAACACACAAAAAAGATTATTTTAAATTCTGACTATAAAAAAAACGGCCATAACATTACAAAATATTCACAATATAAATCTGTATTTTTACATATAGTATTTTTTTTACACTGTGCAACCATAAAATTACACCGTTTAACTGTTTTTAAATAAGTTACAAATGTTAATTTAAAGGCATCTGTTATTATTTTTGCTTGTTTATTTTTTACAGTGTGCCACAATTGTATTTTCTTGTTGCGGATATAGTTTTTTTTTAAATTAACTGTTGTTGTTTTAAACAGTGTGAGTACTTTCCCCATCCTTGAAGAGCACCTGATTTGGATTTTCTTCAACTTTAACCATCACTTTTTCTCTTGAACCAATGCAGCGCACCTTCATGTTTTTTGCTTCATAAAATGTATCTTTTCCTGCCTACACTATTGCTTCACTTAGAATGTGCAGATCTATCAAGTCCTTGCCGTATGTCTACTCGTTGCCACTAGAGCACACCAGCTCACCTACGACTCTGCCTATTGTTGGCTGCTTATTTCTTTCACAATGTGGCTTCAACCAAAAGAGCGTGTTGATCTTAATTAGATTATAAAATAACATTTTGGCTGTTAGACAAACAAAAAAAAAACACTGTGTTCACTTCAGTTTCAAAATGTTTTTTTTTTTCTTTTTCAAACAGTTGCTTTAATTGTTGCAGGATGACAACAGCTGACGTTAAAACAAAATTAAAAAAGCAAATGGAAAACTCATTTTTACACAACACACATGTAATAAAAGCAATGTCATAATTTAATTCTTTTGACGCAATGGTTTTTAAAATAAATATTATCTATACAAATATTATGTAAATATTAATTTCACCCAGAAATATCATTTAGCACATCAGTAAAGGTGTGCGTCTCCCACTGCAGCATTGCACATACAGTACTGCCCTGCTCTTCAGAGAAACTATGGAACAGTTGAACATTTGAAAGCATGATGTGTATGACTGGCAAAAGGCATGACACAGCTGTCCAAGCAATTATACACCGGCATCATTTTAAGGCCATATTAATGAAAGCCAATGCATATTTCTACTACCTGCGTCATCCTCATCTTACTACAACCTACTAATCTGCTGGTTTAAGGCAAAACTGCCCGTCAGGGTTACATCAAAAAGGGTGCCAGTGTATTGATGCCTTAGAATGGAAAAAGAAGGCAATGGTAATGGTACATTCCCATCTTTTTTTGAGATCGACAATATGATGTCTTTGAATTTATATCTATTTTTTCCACTAACTATTCCCCTCCCTTTTTTACTACTGTCATGCAAACATCTATAGTTTGTGCCCCTTGTAACAAATAACAAGCACCAGTAACATCTTTTGAACTCCCTCCTACTATAGGAGCCTCCAGTGTTTTTCTTTACAGAAGAACTGCAATAGTTCAAATAAAGGTCGTTGCATATTATTAACAAAGTCTGTGCACGTCTCCCTACTGCATCCTTCTTCTGAATCAAGTAAGCTGAAGATATGTCAGGAAGTCAAAGTAAATGTGGGGTAGCAATATAATATTCAAACCAGTGAAGGCTTGTAAAGTTGATGCAGCTCTATGTTTTGCTTGAACCTTTTTTAAACAGTTAATGGGTTAATGAATTAGCAGTGAGCCACATCTCCCAGACTTGACACCACAACCCTTGAATCCTACCGCTTTGCTAACCGTTCAGCTTTGGCAAAAGTTTACTGTCTGTGTGTTCTTCCAGTGCACAAACTCCAGAGATGAGAGAGGCGATGTCGGGTGAAAATTCACTAAACCTCCCAGACGGTTTAAGTACCACCTGCAGAGGATCCGGAGATGCTGAGGATCCTCAATTGTGTATGAGCTGTGAGCCAAGGTAAGAAGTCATCACTGCAGACTTGGAGTCCTGTGTAAGCAAACAAATAAGCACTAAAGACTGTGTGACCCACGTACACTGACAAAACACTTTGTGGGTTTTGAAAAATAAAGACGTAACACAGTAATTTGGTGAGATTGAAAAACAAAGTTGCAAAAGAAAGTAAAGAGAAGAGTTACCAGCATTAGTACATATCACAGAGAGGTACGTTCTCTCTTTCAGAGTTCTGAATAATCCATTCAATAGCATCCCAACCCTACAGATTCACACGGAGAAAGAGAAGATTAAAGAGGAGACAAAGGTAAGACCCAGAGATAGACAGGTGAACATCACCGGAAATACTCAGATTTGACTGTACATCCAGTTAACTTGCCCTGATTCAGTAGAGAAACTAACAAAGACAGCAGAGTCTTACTTAGAGGACATGCAAAGAGATCATCGGTTGTGTTTTTATTATTTGAAGGTATCATCAGGCCTACATTCAAAACATAGATATATATGTACTGCATTTTTTTGTTACCTTCCTAGCGTTAGCTGACATTCTCCTGGCCATCATCCCCTCCAGGTAGCTGCTTAGACTGACTCCCTTGACTGTGATGATGGCTTCCTGGGTCAGGACAGTACTGAAGGTAGAGAAAACATGATTACTGCAACACTGTGTACCTTCAAGTACACAAGAAGAGTCTCTGTGCACTATTACACTAAGATAATAGACATTTATACACATTCTAAAATTCAAAAGTGCTTTCAGAAATTTAATACAAAGAGGAATAACTTACACGTCGGGGTTGTCTGGGTGTGGTCTGTAAAGAAGCCTCTCATCCACTGATATGAGGTTGGTGAGTGTAATCTGGAAGATAAAATATATGTGGATTTCCTCATAAATGGGATACGTACATGGATTATCATGATGCAGAGACAGTTTGTTACACAAAAAAGTACATTTGAATGCTTTATGATTTATTTTGTGTCATGGTTTGTCCAACAAAAGTAGTAAAGCTCAGCATGAACTTACATTTGTTGAGCACAACTCCATCTTTTTCTCCTCTGGGTCGACTATTGAATGCTCCTTTACATAGGTCTGTGTATGGTTGGTTCCCAGAATCTACAGATGTAAATATAACACAATAAGTACACTAGATCACACCAGGAGGGGTTGGAGATACTTGAACAGTCAATAATCATTGTCTGGACCCACTTCAGACCCCTACAGGACAAGTTAGAAACCTTAATGATTTCCATATGTGTGTATTTATGTATCTTTTGATGACTGACCGCTCGTACGATACCCGGCAGGCCCCACTCTGTGCTGAGGAGTCTATGGCTGTGAAGGCGCCCATCTGCGTCCAGACTACGATCCAAAACGTCCACCCCGACCACGTTGGGGTTCATGGGGTTCGGGTACTTCCTCATGGCGGCCTTGATCACTGTCTCCCAGGGGTAACTGCAGACAAACCAGTATAAAACAACACATGATTACAACAATCTTATTACTACAGCTATCAGTACCTTCCAATATGTGTCAGTGTAGATTCTCAGTCATCCAGGTCTTAGTAATCCTAAGTGCAACAGTTGAAAGCGACTGGACTTCCTTTTGGTTTGTGGGCCAAAGAGATCTAGAAAAAACAGCATCAAACAAAGCATGACAGAACATGCAAACAATGGTGTTAGTCCTGTATGTAGCTGGTGTGTCTTTTCTCCAAAGACAGCATCCAGGCACATTTCTGACCCAACAACACTCTTAGACAAAAACTGGTTCACCTTAATTATAACACAAGCTGAGCACGGTTTATATATGCAGTCCAATGCAATGAGGAGTGCACAGACCTATATATGGGGTAGAGTATGCAAACAAGACGGGTAGCTTGAGGCAGGAGTTAAGAAAGCCATCTATGTAGATCTCCTTGAAACAGAGCAAGGGGTCAACAGCACCACTTATCAGGTACTTATAATGCAGTCCTGAGATCCCTCATCACTACCATTCACACCTTTAGTCATGTGACCTTTGGGCTGTGAGCCATGTGATCTGGAAGTGAGATATGTGGGACTCCCCACCAGACATTTAGAATTGAGGAAGTCACTTCGATAAGAGGTGAAATGTGTTCAAGAACCAAAAAAGAAGTCCAGTTGCCTTCTACTGAAGCACTTCCAGTGAGTTGTACAGCTGTGCTTGTGTTTGAAATAATTCTCATCCTTGATATGAAACAATAGGAAAAATCTTAAGAGGCATTGCTACTGGTATTAATGCTCATCATTAATACCAGTAGCATTAATAATAGACTTTTAATACAGAGCAGGTGGAATTTACTGAGTTCAGAGGTGAATGCGCCAGTTAAAACTCAGTTAATGAAGCTGGAAGTGTCTCCTGCCAACAGTATATCCGCTCGATCTGCTGCTATATTAATATTCTAAACACCCAACCTGACAGTGACCAACCTGAAAACATGCTCCGTGCTCCAAATCTTCATTTTTCAAGTCACAGTCTTGAACCTTGTCGTTGAAATAAACCAGCCGTGATGCGAAACTACATCTCACCGTCCCATTGTCATAAGAGGAACTAAAGCTCCAGTAACCACAGATCAGGGCCTGTGATGGAAGCTCACGACTATCAATGAGGTGAGTCCAGAAAACACATCTCCACTGTTCCAGACATAGCAGCCGCGCGTAAAGAGTGCGTAAAGAGTGCGGAAATGGCTGTGCTGACCCCCGAGTCAGGGTGGCACAAAATATGTAACGGATAGATAAGAACAAATAGGTTAGACAAGAGAGAAGCCGGTGCAACTGCAGAGCCACCGAGTGTCAAGCCACACAGACTGAGATGCAAAAATCTGGTCAAGAATTCAAAAATAAAATCACTGCTGACTTTTCATGATTGAAGCTCTTGTTTTACAGACAATATTCTGACTCTTAGAAATATCTCATGGTGTAAAACTAAATATTTTAGAAATATGTGGACATATCAGAAATTCACTTTTCTATGTGATACAAAATTCCATCTCTTAGCTCCACTTTTACATAGTTGGGGATCAAAATGTCCCTAATACACCTTTTCCTAATAAATAGGACACTGATTTTTTTCATTTAAGAGCTTTAATGGGTTTTTATACTACAAACTTTGCAGTCTCGTATCTATTTTGCAGCCATACTCGCTCACTTTTAATATAAAAGTCCATCTATAACTGACCAAAGGGTCCTACTTCCGGTCTGACTCTGCTCGTGTTCGCTGACTTGACGAGGCTGATGTAGCTGCTGCCGCATCCGCCTCCATTTGTGCGCATGCGTAGAGCATCTTTCCATCATCCCCCAGTCAAGTGGCAGAAGAGCGGAGCTGCATGAAGCTGCACAGAGGCACCGTGAACACGACCGGAAACTGAGTGACGCTGCTTTCAAATAAAAGCCTGAAGTCTGCAATTTAAAAGAAAAAAAAAGAAAAAGAATATGAGGTTGCTGCAGTAAAATACTGTTTTCTTCTTCTGGAAGTTTATCTGTGCTCATCTAAAAGTTTCAGGATTTTGCTCATTGTTATTATTCTATTTATTGTGAAATTGAATTTGCTTTAAGACAAATGACAGTGGAACTCTTTGCACATCTACTCCTGCTGCATGGATTTCTGCAGGCTTAGATTGTATTTATATATTTTTACTGGGGACGGTCCAAAATAAATTCATCTTGAGGTAATTTATTATTCATGTTAATCTTTCCTATATGCTATGTTAAATGTTATCTGCTCAATATGTATATTTTCATCATTGCAATTGCCTCTGAAGGCCTGTAAGATCTATAGCTCACTCAATTTAATTTACACAGTCCTGACAGGATGGAGGTTCATGTTGATAAATATTGTCAACGTAAGTATACATTTTGAGCAGATTGGAATTAGTTGCATTAATCATAAAGGTTTCTATTTATTCACCAATGCTCTTTTTTTCATAAGTTATGGGAATTAATTCCTCCAGGTTCATCTACATGTGCCCCCTGCAAGATTTGGATATGTTCTTCGAGAATGTGGTTGGGCCCTTGGGGGTTTTAAGTACTCCGTACTTAATGCATTTTATGCACGTGTAGATTCTCAGTCCAGGTTATGATAATCCCAAATACTTAAGTAGAAGACAGCCAAACTTCTTTTCAGGTTCGTGAAGACATTTCATCTATCATTTTAGATAGAAATTGAACAAAAAAAAGTTCATTTGCCTTCTACTGAAGCACCTATAATTTTGAGATACATTTATAATTGCTGGCTGGGGCCTCCTGGAGTTTTCATGTTCTACCTGCGTTGGTTTTCTCTAGATGCCCGGCTTCCTCCCACAGTCCAAACACATGCATCATAGGTGTCAGTGTGAGTGTGGACGGTTTTCTGTTTTCTTTTAGTTAGTCATGTCAGGGAATGGCAACCTCTCTGACCTACAGTGAAGTTACTTTCAAGTTACAGTATGGAACGTTTAGTCACACAAACAAACAAAAAACAAAAATTAAAAAGACTTAAAACGCACTGACAAAACATTTAACCACACCTATATTGACAGCTAACTACCCTGCCTCTCACCCAGTGTCAACTAGTCCTGGCTCTGGGTTGTTACTATATAGTGTTTTCCAAAATTGTCATTTAGTAGAATGATGTTTTGGGCTTCATGCCTTTCTATAGTAGATGGGGAAAGCAATTTGTTGTGGAGTTACAGCCACGGTCATAAACCACTTGCCTGATAGAGGTTTAACACTGAAATGTTGCAAAGAAATGTATTTTAATGTAAGTTAGACAGCATGCAGGGGTTTGTTTGAAATGAGGGAATTGCTCCAACTTCCGTTACTATTTTGGTCAATATATAGACCATATTTACTATTATGAAATTCATATTTTCTAGCATTTTTTATGTGACATAAGAAAAACTGATTCTATGTACTATTTTGAAAGTCTGACCGGAAGTTGAATGTGCATTCTGTCTGCCTTGACGCTGCTGCTGCTGAGATCTGAGGAGCAGTTCATTGAAGCAGATGCGCAGTGGAGCTAGTATGGTCCCTTAACGAGAAATTCGTGCCATCGCCGTTCATTCAACGGCCCGTTTTATCTCATTCCGGACACCAGACTATCGATCAGTTCATATCAAACGTGATCAGCTGATTAGAAGCCGGGATAGCGCACATTGCATGACCTTGCATTGAATGTCATAGACGGGATTTTTTAAAGCACCGACACGGTAAGGTAATAAGCATCCTCATCCGCGCCGAGAAGGCGAGATCAATGTCGAAAATCTGATCAGCTGTGTAATGAGCGCAAGGCTGAATTTTGAAGCACATCTGTCTTTTATAGGAAGTGATGTTTTTCCAGCTCTGAGATGGAAACAGATCAGGATTTTTTGGAAACTGATAATGTGACTGTTCGTGCAGCCTGTGGTTGAAGGCCGGACTGCCGCAGAGAAGCCAAAATTCGCCTCACACTCTGAACACAGTGGCCTCAGTCTGTCAGAGGTGTAAAATATGCAGTTTTTTTAAAAATGTATATTCAGACAAGAATGAGCGTTTTATTCTGAGGAGAGTTTATTTCATGCAGGACAGTGGCAGATGCTGCAGCAGCGCCTGATCCGGGAGAGGAGGGGGATCATTAAATCACACCTCCGCTGCTTATCAGTCCGTCTGTCTGGCTCTCTATAGGACATGACCCATTTCAATGTAGAAGTGGGACACGAGGCAACCCCCTCCTCTCATTAAAGGGCCACCAGGTTGGCTGTTGGTCGCGTTCAGGCCAAAAATCTGCTGACACATGCGCTCTGCCGGCCGGTGTCCCCAGCCTTTTGTGCGCAATGACGCCTTGTGGCCCATCTATCAAGGCCTCATGGGACCACAGAGGGCAGAAAGCTGGCCTCCTGCTGGCCTGGGTCTAATTCTGTGATTGTAGAACAATGTAAAGTTGCAGTTTTGAGAAACAAGCAGGATGACACTGTTGATTTAGTAATCTGTGACTCAGTGGATTCAGCTCTATTTAATAAAACACTGTGATTTTAAAGGCCTCCACTTTCACACTTCTCTGTTCCATTCCAGGTCATGGAGCTTGTCACACATTTAATTAATGACACCATAGAGTTCTACAAATGGACCCTGACCATTGCAGGTAATACTCTCACATATATTCACTGTGCCATGAGAGTATGTGAGTAAATACACAGTTTTCGGTGTGTGCCGTTGTGTATATACTATGCATACATTTGCAGGTATGAGTCACGATGATTGAGCTGGAGTAAAAGGATAGTACTTCAGTGGGAATTTGTCAAGGAATGAGTCACAGTTGCACAGACTACACTGCAGTAAATTGACTTTAGTGCATTTTAGTTGTTTAAATGCCTCCTGCAGGTGAAGCCAGTGAGGGATCATAGCTTTCATTTAGATTAATTTGTTCCTGAGTCAGATGAATGAAGTCTTTTGGGAATCGTCATCCTCCTCTTAAGTACTCCATTAAATAAGGTCGACATCTGACTGACCTCCAGACGGCTCACCTTGGGATGATATCTGCACTCCCACTCAGCACCTGTTTGACCTGCGCTCCATTTAAAAATACACTGAACCCACATTGTGTCCGTGTAACATTAGGAATATTTACGTAAGAACATCTGTCCCGCAGACAAGCGAGTGGAGAAATGGCCTCTGATGGACAACCCTCTGCCCACGCTGGCCATCAGCACCTCCTACCTGCTCTTCCTCTGGCTGGGGCCCAAATACATGAAGAACAGGGAGCCCTTCCAGCTCCGCAAAACCCTCATCGTCTACAACTTCAGCATGGTCTTCCTCAACTTCTTCATCTTTAAAGAGGTAGATTGCTGCATTGATTTACTGGTGTTGTGCCAAAAAGGGATTACGGTCAACAAAAGCAATTTTCCTCATGTCTCTGCATTATTTGACCTGCTCTGTGTCCTACATTATAAATCACTCCAGTCCTTTAAACCAGTTGAAATCGCTTTAAAGGACCAGTTCAGCTCATAAATGCAGTTTTCCACCTGCCAAAAAGTGACTGAAATGTTATTAATACATCAAAATGACTTGATTTCATTAGGATTATAATGCATAGAATAATTGCAAAACAGATAATTTCTTAATTTTATATATAAAACCCATGCATACATCATGTTAATTACAATCTAAACAAGCCCACACATACCTAAACAAAAAGCTATTTTCTGGATTAATCAATTAGTTCTTTGGTTTATAAAATGTTGCTCAGTGTTTCTTAAAGCCCAAAATGAGCTCCTCACATGTCTTGTTTTGCCCACATCTTAAAGTTTACTATCATAGAGGAGTAAATGGACAAGAAATTAGAGAATGTAGACTTTTAATTGGCAGTCTATTTAATAGTTGACAACTAATCCATTAATCATTGCAGGTCTAATATCATCTTAACTCTCATGCCTGATTATGCTACAAACATTTCTTTGGTCACAATTATTCAGTTACAACAACCATTAAAGTTTTACAAAGACAAACATTTGCTCTCACCACAGACTCACTTTTTGGCACAACACTTACATGTGTCCAGAAACTGTAATAAGGGAGTTAAATCTGTGGAAGTCTTAAATTCTCCTAAATAAGTTTGTTACAGCATCAGTTTGTGTCCTGTGGGTTTAGACTAACCAAATGACAGTGTACTTCCTCTCTCTGTCTCTCACCACGTGTCTTTGTCTTTTTCTATGATTGATCTTATCGGGTTATTTTCTTGTTTTTCAGCTGTTTATGGCAGCGCGAGCGGCTCGATACAGTTACATTTGTCAACCTGTGGACTATTCAGATGATCCCAATGAAGTCAGGGTGAGTGTTACACAGACACACACACATTTTATTATATAAAACATTCACTTTAATAGTACGACTTCACCTGCTCTGTTATGTAACTTATTTTCTTACAGTTTATGCAGTAATTAGTTTCCTAGAAGGAACAAAGCACCTCTGATAACTTTTACAGATAGATCCAGATCTTTGTGTGCTATTGTGCTTTGCTTGACCCAAATGATTAAATCCATGTCAACCTGCCAGGGAAGCTTCACTCTTAGAGGTTTTAGAAACATGATCAGCCCCCCATTCATTTGAACCCTGGTCCTGTTATCCGAAAAAGCTGGAAGAGGGACTGTGAATGGTGTTCAGTTTCACCTACGCTGGTGTTGCTCCATGACGTAGTCACATGTCGGCCATAGAAACCAGCAGGAAGTCGGTGTCAGGTGACCCAGAGGTTAAGATGTCAAAGATCAGGGCAGAGAACAAACATGATCTTCACACAAATGTGACTTATAATTATTCAAGGTTAGAAATCTCAATCCAAAAGAACTGATCTTCTATTTAAAAAAAAATAATATTATATATATATATAGCACTTTAAAAAACAAGGGTTAGCAAAGTGCTTTGACAGACAAAGCAAAAGCAGGATACCCAGAAGACAAAATAACTACAGCAGGGGAAATTAAGATACAGGTAAGACAGGAAGACAAAAGACGTAAAAGTGATCAGTAAAATCTTAAAATCATTTCTAAAATGAAGAGGTAGCCAGTGGAGAGAAGCCGCAATTGATGTGATGTGATGTTGTCTGCTTGAGAGGAAGTTTGTGCCAGAAAAAGACACAGTTACAGTAGTCAAGCCTGGAGAAAATGAGAGCAGTGGTGATTTTTTTTGTATGTCTTTGCAGTCTCCTCTCATTCTCTGTTTCCATTTCTGTTTGTTTACCTGAACCCATCCCCACACAGGTGGCAGGAGCTCTGTGGTGGTATTTTATCTCCAAGGGAATTGAATATCTGGACACAGTGTTTTTCATCCTGAGGAAAAAATTCAACCAGGTTACCTTCCTGCACGTCTACCACCACTGCACCATGTTCACGCTCTGGTGGATCGGCATCAAGTGGGTGGCAGGAGGACAGTGTGAGTAGCTCATATAGTAGCTGTCAACATTACGGTTTATGTCTATTCCTACACGGTAAAAAAACAAAAACAAAAAAAACCTGTAATATCCCGGCAGCTTGGGTAGCAAAAATGCTTTAAAATACATGTTACATGTTATGAGTGTGTGGACATGCAGTTTGTAGCTTGTAGACATCTGCTATCCTAAAGCCTGAAAGCTAACCGCTAACACTAGCAGGGCAACATGCTCATAATGACAATACTAACTTGCTAAAGTTTAGCAGGTATACCATGTTTACAATATTTGAGCAAATTAGCATGCTGTCCTTTGATAATTAGTACTAAATCCAAAGTGCAACTGAGGTCGATGGGAATATTATCAGTTTTGCAGGTTTGTGTCTTAAGTCAAAGTGTAACAAGAGTTAAAGCATCACCAAAATGATGATTGTTTGCCCCAGATATCATGGCAATGCATCCTAACAGTTGTTGAGATGCCTCATTGAAAACCACAAAGTGACCTGATTATACATCCAGTAGTTATGTAAATGTCTGCAAAATTTCATGGTAATTAATCCCACAGTTTTTGAGATATTTCAGTCTAGACAGAACTGGTATCTCACTTCTCTGCCTGCATGGCTGATAAGAAACCAACAGTATTGTCATTTTAATGGAAAAATATACTATGGGATTCAATTCAATTGTATTTGAGACTTGTGCATGCTACAGAGCTGTACTCTAGAACTGCAGTAATCATGAAAAATATGAATTTCATTGGTTTTCTTTTCTCCTCGTTGCAGCATTCTTTGGTGCACACATGAACGCAATGATCCATGTCTTGATGTATCTGTATTATGGTCTGGCCTCCTGCGGACCAAAGATCCAAAAGTACCTGTGGTGGAAGAAGTACTTGACTATCATCCAGATGGTGAGATATCACTGCTTTCAGTCTCCATGTAGTTCATCTTACTGAATATCGAAATGAAATAATAACTCTTTCACTGAAAGCCATTTTGAAGAGGTGTGGAACCATTGTGCAGTGCAAAAATGTGACTTTGTGTCTCTCCTTGCATCCCAGATTCAGTTCCACGTCACCATCGGTCACACAGCCCTGTCGCTCTACGTCAACTGCGACTTCCCCCACTGGATGCACTACTCCCTCATCTGCTACGCCATCACCTTCATCATCCTGTTCGGCAACTTCTACTACCAGACCTACCGCCGCCAGCAGCCTGCAAGACGCGATGCCTCCTCCTCCTCCTCCAAAGCGGGCAAAGCGCTCTCCAACGGCACCCTGAACGGGCTCAGCAAAGCCGCCAACGGAGCCGTTCTGATGAGCAGCAAAGAGGAGAAGCCCCAGGAGAACTCTGGGAGGAGAAAGAGGAAAGGACGGGCTAAAAGAGATTAGATGAAGGGGAGCCGGAGAGGTTCAGGTGAGGTTGGGCCTTGCTTTGGCTTCTAGGGTGAGAGTGCTAAAACATGCAAAAGTTAATTTGAGGCAGATTTGGATGGATGGATGTGTTCAGGTGTGATGTGTTTATTTAAGCCATGATCTGAGTTTGTTGTAGATAAAACATGAGACAGGCCTTTGTTGAGAGAGGATGGATCTGTAAGTAAGAAGTGTCAAAGGTCAACGCTAAGATGACCATTATCACAAATAACCCAAAATACAGTAGTGGCTGGTCTGGGATAGATCTTTGTATTCCTTCTCTTTATTGTGGTGCCAAGTACGGTAGGTGTGGTTCCAAAAGTGACTTTCAGCAACTAAAAACTGAGCCTGAAAAGGAGTTTACTGGTCCCCTTTGGCATGCTGGGAAAGCTACATACATAAATGCACCTGAACTGCTTTAAAAAAGATGATAAACTTACATTATTAGCAAACACTGCTGTACTGAGACAGGAATACACATCATAACACATGCACAAACATGACAATTTATATTTGAGCGTATTATTTTTTGGGTTGTTCACCTGTACAGATATAAAGCTGATGATAACTATCATGTCATTTCTGTCTTCATCCTATTCAAGCTAGTGTTGATGTTACCTGAGAGAGACTTTTAAGTTTACAGTTCTGCTGATACTGACGCCTCTGCAAATATCCACTTATTTGTGCAGATGAAATTGTCTTATTTATTTTGGGATGTGGACTAACTTCTGAGCTGTCATCCTTTAGCGCACAGTTTTATTCTAAGGAGGGAAAATGAATCCAGAGGTGTACATAGAAAGAGAAAGAATACATTTCCAGCCCTTTGAGACTTGGATGATGTTGTTCTGTCGCTGTTTTAAGATGGAATAATGATCAACTGTAGCTCACGTAGGGGTGAAATGTTTATGTTTTATTTCTGTGTACAACCATAACCCATTTTGTATATCCCTACATGTCTGTAATGTGATGAAATGTCATGAATATTATCCAGAGAAACGACGGATCTGATGATTATCTCAGTGTTTCCCCCTCTGACAGAGCAGCTGTTCTTTTGTCTTTGCAGATGTTTACCTGTCTTTTTTATATTATATCCTCTCTGAAGTTGTCGTTTGTCTTCGACGCTGGTGACTATGTTGTGTGCCGAACAAAGACGTGCTGGTGGTGTTCTGGGTTCCCTTTTGTATTTATGGAGAATTCAGAGCTAGCTTACAGCCACTTTTTATCATGTGAACTACCTTTGGCACTGTTTTCTTTAACTATCTTCACATATTCAATCAAATATCTTTTTGCATCTGAGCTTTCAGGCTTGAATTATGTCCTGAGCTGGCTTGAATGTAAATTTCTTGATGTTATTTATTGGTTTATTGGTTATTTATTTTTCTGTAAATACCGATTTCCATCTAGCTGAGAGTGCTTGTCTGTGTATTTGTCTTCTTTTTGTGTTGTATATATTACATGGTGATATTTTGTACACTGCGCATTTGGGAGTGTTCCCAGCTTGTTAGCTTGGACATTTATACGTCCACATTGCTTGTATGTGTGTTTTTTCTTTCTTTCTTTCCTTCTTTCTTTTGGTATCAACTCTCTTCAAATTAAATTAAACTGAATGCCTGTACAAACGCTGGCTTCCTTTAATTGTCTACTTCATGATGCACTAAATGTCACTGTCTGTCTTTAACCATAATATCAATTATTTAACTTTCTAAGTGGATCTAGATTATGCTTTTACATTACTGACCCTGTGATGGACCAGCTAATGGATCAATGTACCAGAATGTTTTTTTTGGAATAGTGAATTTCCAGGTTTTCAACACTAGAGGGCACCACGATCCCACTAAGTATATGAGCATCCCTTATTCTCCTGTCTGCTCACCATGTTCCCCACGTTTCAGACCAACTTCTGTAATTATGGAAAAAACTTTTCCTCAAGATAAAGAACTCTATTAAGCCATATGAGGAGAACAATATAATCAGTATAGCTTTTTAATAGACATCTGTTGATAATGAACTTCAATTCCCATTATCAAACCCCATTTTGTACAGTGATGTTTCTTTGCACCGTGTTCTCTGAGAAGTAGTACTGGAAAGTAACTATTTACTTACAGTTTTCAAAAAAAGTATTCACCTTCCTTGGAAGTTTTGCTTTTTTAAAATTGCTTTTCAACATTGAACCATGCTCAATATTTTTGAAAAGAATTTCCCTAAAAATCTATTTTATGTCAAAGCGACAAGTGATTTCTACAAGGTGGTTTCAATAATTAGAAATATAAGATGTAAAAAAGTGATTCCTCCTTCAGGTCAGTATTTAGTAGATGCACCTTTGGTCTCAATTACAGCATTGAGCCTGTGTGGATATGTCCTCATCAAGTTTGTACATCTGGACGTTGCAATTTCATCTCATTCTTCTTTGCAAATCTGCGTTTGCTCTGTCAGGTTGCACAAGGACCACCACAGTGGGGATGTTGTGTTTGCCGTCTGCCAAAAACATTGTCTAGTCTGAAGGTCAAAAACACTCCATTTTGGTGTAATCAGACCAAAGAAGCTTCTTCCAGCTAACTTCAGAATCGCCCACATACTTTCAGTTACTCATTGAGATTTACCTGGGCAACAGCTGTTGTATGCACAGCTCTCTCATCTCCACCTTCAGAGGAGTCATAGGTGTCTTGGTGGCCTCCCACATTCGTCTCTTTCTTGCTCAGTCACTCAGTTTATGAGAACAACCTGCTCTAGTCAGATTTGCACGTGCCATATTCCTTCCATTTCTTAATGATGGATTTAACTGGACTCCAAGAGATATTCAATGACTTGGAAATTTTCTTGCATCCATTCCCCGACTTGGATTTTTCCTCCACAGTGTAGTTAAAACCAGGAGCACAGATTCACCAATGACTGACCTTCCAGATACATCTCACTAACTTAAAACACTTTCAATGCACTGCAATGATCTCAGTTTCACCAACTGTGTGATTTTTAGCATCAATTGGCTGCACTTGTGTTGAATTAGGTGAGTCACTTTAAAGAAGGTATGCAACCAATCATTTTACATGTTATATTCTTTAATTAACTGTCTGTAGGTACCATAGGTGCTCCAAAGATGGCTTTGTTCATTAGTGTGATTAAAACTAAGCTTTTACTTTGAAAGGTAAATGGTCACAGTCAGAGCCCTTAAAACTTTGGATGGAATGAGAACTGAATTTAAAGTTAGTAGGCTGTTAGTAGTTAATTTTATGTGTTGCTAGCTTATCCCAGCTAATCTGTCCTTATTAAATCCACAAATTTAGTAAGAGGAAATTCACTAACAAGCTTTAATACTTATGTTAATTGGATTCTGATGTGCTAAAAATAATGAATGAATCGTTTTCTTTAAATGTCTTACCTTGTAAAAGTGCAAACTGTCTTCTCTGTTGCAACTCCAATGTGCTGCTAGAACCTGCTGTTGACTTCCGCTCCACGACTCGCCATTGCTGTAAATAAACGGTCCAATGGGAGTAAACGGAAATGACGCAACTCTGTATTCCAAGGGCTCTGGTCTCACCGGTCACCTGAGGTCACCTGACACCCGGAACTCTCTCCTGCAGAACGGAAACTAAACCGCAGCGCGCCAAAGTCTAACTGCGTCAGAAACCTCCACGGCAAAGACTATTATTAATCTGTGAAGCTCCAACCTGTCCGAACCTGCACATCAGTGATTGGACCGACTGAACCACCACACAGAGGAACACTTTCGTGGACTGTGGTAACTCTGCATCCACACACACACAGCTAGCATAGCATAACAGTAAACACGGCTAAGCATAGGATTGCATAGATGTGTACATGTGCAATGAGCTGTATGTTGTTGCAGGATTAAGTCATTTGGCTCCACATGGTAAAGTGGATGTTACTTTGGCTGCACGCAGACACAGGGATCTGCAGGTAGCACCATAAAATCACACACAGGTTTGGCTTCTACACAAAAACACACGTGGAGAAGACACTGAAACCTCCAGCTTCAGTCCCTTTTGTTCTGGCAGAACAACAGGTTCAGGCCTGAAGGCACAACAAAGAGACACACCCTTTAATCCCCTTCTAATTATGTGTTGTCAGATTACTCTGTAAATATTGCGTTTTGCTTCTATTTTCTTCAATAAATGACTTGTGTATATCTGCTGGTTTAATTAATGTTGCATAAAAGCTACAAATATGGTTCTTTGATTGTAGGTTTAGGTCAGAATATCACATTTATAGTATTTTATGACACTGATTTATAAGTCTGATCTTTTAATTTAGTGTATTTTCCTTCAATAAAAGAAGTATGGAGATTAATTTAATAACCAGGTAACTCGGTTGCACCCTCAGTACTCCAAAGGATGTTCAGTGAATTGGAAATCCTCTTGCATCCATCCCCTAATGGTTTTCAATAACCTTTTCATGGAGTTGCTTGAAGTGTTGTTTTGCCTTATTTTTGTAGTTAAAACCAGGATCCACCAGTGACTCGACCTTCCAGATACCGGTGTCTTTATCTTTCACTAACTTGAGACATGTCTGTGAAGGTTCAGGTTCCAGGTCATGGTTCTCCTCGTAGTTTCAATCGTAGCATCTGGACTTGCTTGAGTTTGTCGAAGACGCTCCACCTTCATCCAAGAGGCTTCATCAGTTCTAAACTGACTGGTTGGGAGTTCCAGATTTTATACTCTTCAGGAGCCATTAACACTATCGAAGCTTTTGTCTGCTGGGTGAGTGTTGCCCCTCGCCTCATTATGCGAGTCGTTAGGTCCTTCCCTTTCACAATGGGGTTAGAGACCTATTCACCGCATTTAGATAATCTTCGTTTCACTAATTATGTGACTTCAAGCACCAATTGGCTGCACCCTCAATTAGGTGAGCCACTTTAAAGGCGGTGGATACTTATGCAATTAACTTATTTTACATTTTATATTTTAATTAACTGACATTAATTTGTAGGAGTCTGGTTTCACGTTGACACGAAACAGTTTCTTTTTGTAAATTCTTTTAAAATAATAAATTCACCATGATTCAGTGTTGAGGATAAAGAGGAAAACTTCCAAGGAGGGTAAATGTTTTTTATTGCCACAGTAAGTGCTGAACTAGTACAATATTTTTTGTTTATTTTTGTATTACATTCGTTAAATGTAGCACTTCAAATGTCCCCACTGTGGGATTAATAAAGGCTTATCTTATCTGACAACTGGAGCTACCTGGGCTCAAGCTTTTACATACAAATAAATGATCAGCTTAGTGCACAATTTATTATCGCCCACTACACATAGTGGATTACAAATGAGCTTTAGGCTTCCTTTGCCAGCTACAACATTAAAACACTGCATGCAAGTGAATGCATCGGAAATAATAATGAAATAGTAATGCATTTATGTTCTAACACTTATGCATAAATAATACAGCTGCATAGATGGTGGTGGTTCCAGTACAGGGTGGGGTCACATCTGTCACATTTCAAGTCATGTATTGATTATCTAACGTACATTAAAAACACAAGTCTGATAATATTATTAGTAGATTTGTAAAAGGAAACAAACAGAAACCTCTAAAATTTTAATTTATATCACTGCTCAATCCTTGTCGAATTCTCCTCCCATTTTGACGAGTTTAGACAAAGGTTTCCATGGTAACTGTATACAGCAGCTGTCTCACACTCGTCCTCCCCGACCCCTCCCATCCTCTCATCCCCCTCCTCCAGCCTCCTCTTCTTCAATCAGCTGGGGTCTATGTGGGAAAGAGCAGCAGTGCAATAAACTATTAAACAGGGTTTTAGTGCTTGTGTGTGTGTGTGTGTGGGTAGATTTGTGAGTGGAGGTGTTGTGTATGTTGTGTGTATGTGCTTGTTGTGTGAGAGATTGAGAAACACGTTTGTGTGTGTGTGTGCAATTCCCCCGCAGAGTTTATGAGTGGGAGGCCTCCGCTGGCAGAGGGGTATTACATGGATGATGTTTGTGTTATTCTTCAACCCAGAGCAATAATTTCACAACTCGGTAACAGAAAACCACATCAGCAGTCTTTGCCTCGGATGGAGGCCTCAAGACTCCTTCAACCCTTTTCTGAACAGGCTGTTCTGGCATCTCTATAGCATAAATACTGTGACAAAATGATCTATAGCTCCTTATAAGCAGCACTCTAAATTCCTTCTGATACAAATTTTTCCTATAGAAATACTTCATATTATCTAAATATTTATTATCCTAAGGATATCATACATTTGGAGTATTATGCTACAGAATTACTAATGGATATTCAACTATCACGCAGTGGCAGATTTAGCCTGTTGGCATCCTTAACCCTAACTTAATATGTCAATTAATGTGTTATGAATTTAACTCTCATTGGGGTTATTTTTATCAATGTTTCTCTTGTTAATTTCATGTTAATCTAATACTTTTATTCAAATCTTGTTTGAAAACAAAACCTAAGAGAGAGAAAACATAAGCACTAAATGCAAAGCCAGCACTATGCGTTGGTGTGAAGACATACAGTAAACTCCTGCCAGCATTCTGATGAGCGCATCAGCATTCATTTATGTCACTTTGAATATGTCACTGTATCTGTGCAGAGCTGCCTCCTTCAGTGACGTCCCCTGTGGATTTCACTGCAAAGGAACAATTTTCCTGCCTGTCAGAAGCTCACTCGATATCTGGAGCACAACAACTGAGACCGGAGACAGAATGTGTTTTTTATGCTTTGCAGAAGAAATGTTTTGCAACAGCATAAGGCCTCGGCTTAAAAAAGCTCCCGACTGCTTAACTGACAGAGGAAAAAAAAACACCAAATGCATAAGATTTTTTCAAGAATGACTGTTAATAAATGAATGTTTACACTGTATTTTGTGTGGATGCCAAAGCTCCAATTCACACTCAGATTTATGGCAATTATCCTATTGTACAAATGTGTTGTGGGGGGGATTAACTTGAAACTGCACCGTGATACTGCAGATTATTCCTAATGTTTCACAGTGACAAGGGCACTGCATGGGAAGTCTGTCTACACACGGTGTTACTGAGATGATCTGGGTTAAGGGGGGCTGTGAATAATGGAGGAAGCGAGAGACTTGGATGTGTGAAATGAATGAGGGAGTTATTTTTAGAAAGATGTTCATCAGGGGCTCTCTTACTCTGTCTCCTGTATCCTGTCCTCATAGCTACTCTTGTGCTCACTCCAGTGTGAGATGAAGAACCAGGAAGCAAAGGATTCAAGGATAGGGATGCACAGTCAAACATTGAAGATAGATTAAAGAACTGAAGATTTTTTTTTTTTTAGCCAATTACCACCTTCTTGTGTCTATAATCCTGACTGTGACACGTGATGCAGACGTCTGTCACTTTAATGCCAGCAAATGATTGAATAGTCCTGGGGCAGAAGGAGGTTAGAGGTGGGGGGAGTGGTGAATTTGTGAAAGGGAGTGCAAGACCCCAAACATCTGTTATTCTATTCAGAGAAAAAAAGCATCATTGTTCTTTCCCAAACCTGGCTGATTGGCTCTGCAGCATTCTGTCTCGCAATTAAAGCGTGATTACAATAGATAGAGTAGCTGCTTTTGCACAGATTAGGATGTAGTGTTGTAAAAAGCAACCTTGACAGAAGCAAATGGATTGTACAGAGGTAGGAGGCCAAGAGCTGTGGTTACTGAAGCCTTGACAGAAGCTTAAAGCCGATGCCATAAAACTTACAGAGCAGAGCAAATCCCAGCTTTCAATCCAAGTCAGTCTCTGGCACTTCCTGGCAGACTTAGTTGTTATTTTACTCACACAGTGGGGATGCAGACAACAACAATCCACCTCCTTTGTTGTGTATCTTTATATTCAGTTTTTTCTTATCAGGTATAAGCTTCAGGTGAAACAGAGCAAAGAATTAAAAACTCCACTTGTATTACACTGGCTCAGTGTTGTAAAACTAAATGAGAGTGACGCTGCATTGACTTTATGGTGAGCCTCAAGGCCTTTTTCCAAATAGAACAAATGGTTCTCCGTAACCATTTCCACTGGAAAGACTCACGCTAACCTGTTTTCAAACCTAACCTTTCTAATTTCCATTTCCTGACAACACAGATTTGGACAGAGGCTGGGAGAAATGAGTGGCACACACAATTCCAAATTAAATTTCTTATTTATCCCCTGAGAATACTAAGTGCAGCCTATAGTCTCCCCTATCCAAACACTGAGTAATGTGATTATGGAAGAAATGTGTGCACCAGCTTCAGTTTGGGATTATAAGTAAGAGAGAAATAAAGATGAGAAATGGGAAAATATATGTATTACAGAGATTTTGAAAGTTTGGAAACAAAACAACACCCCTTTAAAATAAGAACATCTATGAGTGAACTACAGAATTTCACTTAAAGTCACAAATGAAGATGTAACAGAAATTTACATATTTATATGTAATATGTCTGTTGTAAATTTTCATCTGAAAAAATGAAACCGAAGTGTTTTGGAATCAGTAGTGGAGTGATGATTGTGATAATTTGGGCAGTGGTAGCCTAGTGGTTTGAGAAGCGAACTTATGGTGGGTCGCTGGTTCGAGCCCCCGGACTGGCAAGAGGTTGAGGTGGGAAAGTTTGAGCGACCGCTTGTCCCAGTCACCACCACTGTGGGCCCTTGAGCAAGGCCCTTAACCCCTGACTGCTCCCCGGGAGCTGCACCGCGGCAGAACACTGCTCCTAGTATGTATAGTTAAGCTTAACTTTGAATAGGATGGGTCAAATGCAGAGAAGGGATCAATAAGGGTTAGATTAGATTATTTGAGGCAAATGAGGAAAATAAAATTGTTTCACTGCAGAACTTTTAGGTCTATCAGTTTATTGAAGAAGTTTCATTGTAATAATTCAGGAAAAAGCTGTAAAATAACAGCGTTTCTCTGAAAAGCACATTATGAAAATGTAAATTCACTGCACTTTATTTGAATTAGAATATTTTAATTTTACGTTTTTTAAATGGCAGCTGTAGCTGATAGTCATTTTCACACAGCTCTTTTTTTGATTATTTTTTTTTTACACAGTGTTCTTTGCTGTATGTTAAGACAAGAGCAAGCCAAGAAGGATATAATTAGTAAGATTGTGCATTAGAATTTAATTGATAGCTAAATGATGGACTGTATGCTGTTACAAGTAGGGGTCAACAACAGTCTGGTTGATTATTGGATCCATTATTCGGCATTGTTCTGATACAATATACTCTTTTTTTTAAAGATTTATTTTTGGCCTTTTTATGCCTTTTATTAGAGAGGACAGGACAGTGGATAGAGTCAGAAACGGGAGAGAGTGGAGAAGGACACGCGGTAAATGGCCGAGGTCGGACTTGAATCCTGCACAGCCGCTATGCCTCTGCACGTGGGTCACGCGACATAACCGCCAGGCTATCAGAGCGCCCCACAATATCCTTATTTTTAAAAACCAATTTCTGATCATCCACAACAGCTTCTGATTGGTTACAAATCACAAGTAACAGCCCATCAATAGTGGAGGATGTTGAAAAATATAAACAAAGACATTTTACTAGTTTTGTGTTGGAGTTTGCTTTGCTAAAGTTTGACAGTAAGATTTGTACTGAAAATGTTTTATTGATATCGGCTCCAAATATCAGTTATCGGCTTTCCCGGCTACTAAAAATCGGTATTGATATCTGCTCTGAAAAAAAAAAACACGTGTCACTCCTGTACAAATCAGGCAATTTTGCTTCCTGCGTGCGTTTAAGTTCAATGTTTTTCATCAGACAAAGTAAAAAATGTATATATTCTAGACTCATTACACATAAAGTGAAATATTGCAAGCCTTTATTTGTTTTAACTTTGATGATATGCCACATTGCTGCAGTAATTTGAGCAAAGGGAGCCCTGAACGAGTATTGACAGAGCATAAATGAACATACTTTCTAAAGTTTGGATATTTCTGCATTATAAATCTTTTTTTTTTTTTAATTGATCTTTGTTGTTAAACATTTTGAGACTGATTGGTTTTGGGGGGTTTTATGAGCTGTAAGCTGTTATCATTAAAGTTACAACTAATAAAGGCTTGAAATATTTCAGTTAATGTGCAATGAGTATAAAATATATATAATTTTCACTTTGAGTAATGTCTGATGAAAAATATTTAACCTTTTCCACCATATTCTAATTATATGAGAGGCACCTGTATGGCTTGATGTGCAGACTTCTGAACACAGTGCTGTATGAGCTCTGCCTTTTATTCACTGTGCACTTATCTTCTTTATTATTCTTTATTATAATTTAATGAAGTACAAAAGACATACTGTTGCACCTTGATTGCTTTTATTTGGGCTCAACCAGATTTCCAGAACACCTGCAAGTGCTTAAATTCTTAATAAATCTGCTGTACTTGCTCTTGTGCAGTATAGCAGCTGTTGAATAATGTCCATTGAAGTCTCAGTATTGTCTGAAATAAAAAGCTTTGTTGAACTCAGAGTCTCAGGACACTCTCATTCTGTAGTGGACAATTGAAGTCAAGGTCAATTTAAATGAGTGAATGCAAGGTGAGTTTAGGGCTTCATCCAATCACAGCTCAGGGAGACACAGACTGAGCATCCTGTCCTCTTCCAATGAGAGCAGCCTGCCGCGTGCAGCTCCATCTCCTCCCAGCGATGATGTAATGTCATGAATATTGAAACAGGTTGCTCGGTGGTTGGGAGGCGCTCGACTCAGCATCTCTTTCCCCATCCCCACTACCCTTCAGCATCCGACAAAACACCCAGAAAAGGTAAGAAATTCCTGTAGAGTTGATGTTTTCCACATTGTAATGTCTTTTTCTTTGTGCACACACGCGTGTTGTGGATGAATGTGAGCAGCAGCAACCAGTAATGAAGGACAAATGTCTGTCTGAGGTCCACATTGTGTTCTGTGCTGTCAGGCCTCCAAGGTGGGCTGATTTACTGTTGCTGCTCCCAGTTGTTTTTAAGGAGGAGATGCATTAAGTTGAGCTGCTTTTTCTTGTTTGGACTTATTCTTGAATTAATCAGCGCTGAATGAGAGACTGTGTGACAGGACGTCGATCCTTGGTGCTTTTTGAAGCAACAAAAGGAAAAACAGTGCCAACAGTGCAATAGATTAAAAAAAAGAGGTTTAGTGACACTTCTGTAGTTCATCTTCATCCGTTAGAGTAATGAGTCATCGGGGATGTTGGATGTGATGCTGACAGTCTGGATGATGCTCTCCTGGATCATCCTTTGTTTCTGTTGGATCACATCAGAACCGGCTCTCTGTCTGTCTGCTGATCGGGGTTAATGACATTTCCTTGTCTTCTGCCCATCCTTTGGGCGCAGATGACGCAAATGTATCTCCTGGTCTAATTACCGGAGCTGCAGCTGATCTCAGACTGCATGATCTCTGGAGCTCAGCTACCTGCTGGCAGCTTCCACTGTAACCTCATTATCCTCTCTGAGGGCTTCAATGTAAAATGCATGATGGTGCTTAGATGCAGTTCGTTAAGTCCAAGAAACAAACTATTGATGGACCTGTAGAACACCAGCAGCAGGAGTGTGATCTGTCCATCTTTTGTAGCCTGTAGATGTGTAAAGTCAGTTGTTTTGCAGCTGCAGGGACGCTGGTGGAGGGATGGATGCCGCTGACGGTGAGCTGAGCCTCTGACACCATGATGAACCCATCATCTGCCGACGCGCCGCGGCAGCCAGACAATAGCAGCCGGAGGCAGCAGCGATCGTCGTCTCCGGCCGGACAGAAAGACTCTGGATCCAAAGCTACGCAGAAGGGCAGCAACTCGTCAAAGCCCATCACGTCAAAGCAAGGAGGACCAGGAGGGGGAGGGAGAGGCAGCCGAGGTCATTCTCCCGTCTCCACCGGCAGGGAGCGGCAGGCCGGAGGCGCTCC
>OMNN01024387.1:0-18906 GCA_900302755.1 Chromis chromis
GACAGGTGAAGTGAATAACATTGATCATATTGGTACTATGTGGTGTTCTGCTGGAAAACCTTCAATTTTAAAACCCGTGTTGACAAGACTTAGACACCCAAATAAACATTGTCCCAGAACAAGCACACTCCCTCATGCAAATGGAAATCCCAAATGTCACTGGCCTACCCCCCGCAGGAAAATGCACCCCACCACATGGCAACAACATCAACCAATCAGGAACATCTGGAGGAACATGACAATGGCCCAAGATGTTGATTTGACCTCCAAACTTCCTAGACCCCATTCTGATCAAGCATCAACAGAATGCAGTGGGACAAGTTTGATTGACAGAGGCCCCACTGCACAAGGAGAGTACCCAAAGGATCCACTGCCAACGTCCTGGTGCCAGACCCCATAGGACTCCCTGAGAGGTCCTCTTGTCCATGCCCAATGGTTCAGACCATTTTGGACCACATAAGGGGGACTAACACAATATTAGGCAGGTGGTCATAATGCTATGCCTGATCGGTGTATCTCTACAGTGCTGGAGAATGGTCTGACTGTACCTCATCATCATTCTGCTACAGGGGGGAAAACAATCTCTGGCTTGTTCAACCAGTCCCGATCATCTTGGGTGGTGCTAAGCCCAGGATCGAGTGGTGGTGCCCCCTGCAAAATAGCCTCAGGGGAATAGTTTTGTGTGCTGGAAGGTCATTAAAATGGCTGATTCAGCAAAGAACCAGCAGGCCCATCTTACTACGTGATTCAAACGTTGGGAAAACTTGCCATTTTCAGTGTGTGGGGTTTGCTGCTGGGACGTTGTTATTGTTGTTTCGCGTGGCAAATGGGAATTGGAAACCGCACCGGTAATGGTAGCCTTATATTCGAAGTCTACATCTGGTGAGTCAGACTACTACTACTACTACTGGCAGTATTCGTTTTCCTCTTGGTACATAAGCGAATAAGTGTAGGTCTGACAATATGACAAGATTATATACAGTATATCTTGCATCAAATATTTTAACCTTTATTATTTATATATTATATTATATACCTTTATTTTGTACCGTACTGTACTGTAGCTGGACTCTTTCGAAAATGTCATCTCTGCTAGAATTTTAAAATAATGTTTGGTGTCTTTGAACAGTGATTGGCAGCACAGAAAAAGCATTTTAGTATAACTTTAGCGACAAAAAAAGTGATAAAATTTGGAATTTTAAAGTTTGCCATAAACTTTCAAGTTGTCTAAAATCACTCAGACGTCATTTAAATAGACTTGTTTTGCGAAAGCTGTGTCTGACACCACGGGGCTGTGCGCTCATGCCAATGCAAATGTCAGTTATAAATAACAGAATGCAGACAGTGTGGATAACGATCAAGCCAGTCAAGCTTGTTTTTGACATCTCATTCATGTCTCTGAACTATGCAAGTCCTAATTTCTTGTTCGGGAGTTCCAGGCCTCAAATACTGCAGACGTACATACTATAGCAGACACCGAAACTGCTATGTTAAGTTTGAATTGTGGGACAGCAGGAGAATCATTCGGCCACAACACAGGAGTTGCTCTGCCACATGCGACCACACTGACACAGATTGGTCCCTGCTCAGAACCAGTATTACTAATACAAAACTCTGCATTTGTAGGTGGAAAGAAACTGGAACACACCTAAAACCTCACTCAAAGAGGTGAAATGTTTTACAGAAACCATTTTTAAAAAGGGTGTGAAGGAACAATCGACACATCCGGTACAAATAGGTTTCTCCTTCCTGTGGTGTGACCAGTTTTAGCACCAAGGGGATTTCGTGTGAAGTGATTTTCAGAATTCATTTGCATACCCTTGTTAGAAAGAGAACTATATGTTCAAATGCAAACCCTCCGCGTTCCCCCACCGCGACCCCAGATTTGACCCGACGCTGACAGCGGCCCAGATGAAGACGAACTATTCCTGAGAGCCGATTACAGCCACAAATCTGTCATCATCCTCACCTGAGAGACGAGAGGCAGACGCAGGAAGGGAGGGAGACAGAAGGCGAGAGGGGGGACAGAAATGAAGGGGTTTGCGACGGCGATGATGACTGAGGAAAGACGAGAGGAGATCACAGAGACGTCCTCGGCCCTCGTCCTCACCTGAGCCCGTCGCTGCACCTCCAGTCACCCTTGGCAGACGTCCACAGCCGAACACCAGAGTCGGAGAAGGGGTCATCCAGGGGCCGTGGGGTCCCACCACGGGGCAAAGCTCTCCTCAATCCCTCTGTACACACACACACACACACACTATTTCCATTCTCATTCCACATGCCCCCTTGACCTCGCTATTAAAACACAGGAGCAAATCTCCCGATTGGTCACAGCGGCTCAGAAACAAATGATGCCAAATACCTGACTTCTGTATGGCCTTTTCTGCAGGGAGGCATGAGAGGGCCGCCAAATTTGGCATTCCACTTGTGCAAATAGATTTCAATATTGGAAACGTGGTTCGCAACATTTTAGGGTAATAAAATAAGGTGTTTTGCTCAAGAAGGGATCAAGTCTGAGGAACTCGCCTGGTTAACTTTCAGTTTAATCAAACTAGTGAGCATTAGGGGATATTTTCTTCCTTTATTACTCAGTGTTTTGATGTGACCGCCTTGTTTTTAACCCCTGCATCCTGTTATTATCAGATATTTTGCACGAACATCTATCTAAAAGCTATGAATCACCGAAAGCTGTACCGGCATCATCCGTTCCGTTAGGTTGACTTTCAAAAGTAAAATGTTTATTCACACTACGTTCATTAATCATTCACTGTGACAGTTACTTTTATTTAAATCGGTAATATTAATAGCGTGAACACCCTTCGTCGCTTTTAATGTTTTCATCCGGTGTCATGCCTCAGTTTCCTGCACTCCACCTTGTTTCCTAAATGCTTGATTTTTATCTCTTTTTAAACTTTCATGTTCCGTAGATACAGTTTGTTGCAGCTAATAATCATTTCTATTAACACTTTTACTGCTCTATTTTTCATTTTCAGTGCATAGTATTGTCTAATTAAAGTCACCTGTGGGTTAAAACCTTAAACTGACGGAATAAAACATCACACATGTAAAAAAAAAACTCAGGCAGCTCTCACTGCTGCAGCTGTGTGCGGACTTGTTTGTGCGTTAATATTCAGAAGACGCCGCTTGTGAATTCCCGGAATGATAATGATGGCAACAAAAAAAAAGAAAGGTGAAAGAGGGCTGATATTTAGATTCAGCTTTAGGTGGTGGGTTTTAGGTTTTGTGCAGAGCGAACAAGCTCAGAAAAATAAGTTTGGATGTCAAAACTCACTTGGAACCGCTTCGGTCAACGGTAAAAGACTGGATATGCATCACATTTAGGAATGCATGTGTCCAAATCAGTTAACCTTCCCAGCTTCAAACCCACTATAGTGTGTCAAATATGGCTTTTCAACCCTGCACAGGCCATTTAACCCTAACGCTAGCGGCTGATTATCTCCTCCTCTCTCCTCCCAGCTACATCTAAGTTGCGGCTTGTAGTGCATTTTGTGTTTCTCGTAGTGCTAAAAATACAAAAGTATGTGATCGAATGGTCGACTTGAAGCATTGAGGAACGTCCATCCTCGCTGCGGTTCACTCAGCGGTCGAAAAAACACAACTTAGTTCCTCTTTCCTTCCCAGCGGAACACTTGAATCAGCAGCGGAGGTGTTGCATGTGTAGGTGCTATCTGCAAGTGTGTGCATTAGCTGACCACTGAAATAATAGCTTCTTCAATTCATTTTTAATCTGCAGCATGCAAAGACGTGACTGTTTTGTATGTTTTTAGCACTAATTAGCTTAAAAATTGATCACTTTATTCGCATAGTGTGTAAAAGCAGGTCGGTATGCGGATAAGAAATGCCTGAAACGATGCTATTTCCTTATGAATCCTGTCCTCTGAATGAATGATGGATGTTGGAGGTGTTTTGCATGTCGGTCACAGTGTATTTATGTGTTCGTAGGATGAGACAAAAGCCCCTTCAGCTCGCCCCGGTCTGGCTGACCCTGCCATTTGATTTGTTCCTCCATTGCTGCTGTTTATTTCACCTCTTCCTGTTTGTGCTCAACTGACCGTACGAGCTGTTCCTGTGAATGCTGGGTAAGTAAAAAGAAAAAGAAAGAAAAAATGGCGGGTTGCTGTGGTTGTGGTGGGTATGTGAGAGGGGTGGGGGTGTCAGAGAAAAGAGTCAGAAATGACGGCTCTCGAACCACAGCGCTAACATGTCAACAGAGATTAAACTAGTTTATTATTTTCAAAGAGGAGGAAAAAAAAAAATTTACGAAACAAAAAAGCAGTCATATTTTACACTAGTGATTATTATTAAATTTTTACAACCATTCAGTCTGCATAACATAAAGAAATAATTCTACATCTTTGTTTCTTTCGTATTTTTGGTACTCTGATTTTATACATACAAATAACAAATACAGGAACTTTTTTCACAATGCATATAATCTGTGGGCAGGAAGAAAGTCTTTCAGGTGTGTGTGTGTGTGTGCGTGTGTGTGTTTTGTGTGTGTGTACGTGCGCGCTTCAACACAAACCAATTGCCCGAGACCTATAGCACATCCAAAATGAAAAAAGAAAAAAAAAAGGAAGAAGTAGAGAGACGCCAGCAGCCGGAGCCGCCGACTCTCTGCAAACTTAATGCAACACAATTCATGCAGGCGAAAACCGAGGCCTGCCCTTTCTCAAGAGTCTTTTCCCTCTCTCACCTCCTCCTCCTCCCTTTTTTTTCCTCCCCCCTCCGGGACTCGGAGGCGTCCTCTCCTCTCCTCACTCCTCCGGCGGCAAGTCTCTCCACCTGCTGCGACTCGTACCCTTCTTGTCGTTAGCTGCCCAGGGGCATGTTTCCTCTTTTTTTTTTCTTACTTAATTAAAAAGTCTTCATTAAATGTACTGTATTTCATACAATTTGTACAAATATATTCAGCGTCTGTCTCCCCCTCAGCAGAAGCAGAAGAAGAAGAAGAAGAAGAAGAAGAAGGTGAAGAAGGGGAGCTGGGGGATTCCTGTTACACAGGTGCAAGGTGAAGAGAGGCGGGAAATTAAGGGAGAGGGCGTCAGAAAAGTTTTTTCGTCATGTTGTGTGTGGAGAAAAAAATGGCTTTTTGTACACAAATGGAGCTCCTTATCGTTGGGGGTCAGCCTCAGTGTGGTGGCGGCAGCGGTAGTGGCGGCTCGGGGAGAGAATTCTCAACAAAAACCTTCCCCCTGGAGGTCAGTGCGCCACAGTCAAGTCTGCAAAGCATTCACATCGCAGAGGTACGCTCGGATTCTATAAAAATAAGATGCAACCGAGGAAAACAAAAAAAAAACAGGAGCCTGTCGTTCTCGCTGGAGACAGGAGGAGCTTAGATCGGAACCGAGAAGCAGTTTGTTTGTCTTTTTAGGATATGGAAGCAGGTCAGTAGAGGTACCGAAGGGTGTGGTGGTGGCGAGGCCGAGGGTTCAGGAGCGGCTAGAGGCGGTGGAGCTCTAACCCATGGCTGTCACCATACTGGAGGGGTGGTGGGGGGCGAAGGGGAGGCTGGAAGAAGGGTGCATGGGTGTGGGGGTGGTCAGCATGTGGCCGGAGTGCGAGAAGGGAGGGAAGGAGGACATGTGGCGGGACAGGGCGGCCGGGCTGAACGAGCTGCTCTTGTCCATCAGGCTCTTGGAGAAGTCGTCCATGTTGTCTTGGGACTTTTTGCTCTTCTTGGACTTGCTGGACATCTTCCGGTTCCTGGTCTGGATGCCTTCCTTCTTCATGGTCAGAGGTCGGTTGATCTGCTCTCGAAAGGAGACAGGAGAGATGGCAGATTAGTATTTTTTGTCATCGTGAACGATTTTTGTTTACATGAGATAGAAATCTTGAGCGCATTTGCATTAAGCAGCACAATAAAAAGAAAAACCTTAAATGAGGGGTGTCACCGAGTTTCAAAATAAATCAGAAAAACGTGGCTCACCGGGAGCCTTTTAGTTTTCTTAGAGGCAGATTTTGGGGTTTTTTTGGACGGACATAATGATATGTAATGGAGTCCCATTACGAGGCAAATGTGACTGTAGCATCCCGAAACAGAAGATTGTTTATATATACTCTTTGTGTGTTTGTGTGTGTGTGTGTGTGCTGGGCTGGATTTAAATGTTGATTCCTTTAAGCTGGACTGTATCTGAGGCTGCGGCCGTGCCAGAAAGAAAGAGAGAAAAAGGGAAGATGAAGGAGGGGGATGGAGGGAAGATGGAGAGAGTGTGTGCAGAAGGGTCTGGCAGCTAATGTGCAGCCGCTCGACCACAGAGACACATGGCCATGACGACCGCCGGCGTCGGCCAAGTCCTCCTCTCCACCCTCCTCCTCGACCGCGTGGCCATCTCTTGGCCAAAATGGCCCCAGCTGCCATATTCCAGCATAGGTTTAGCCGGGAATGAGAGCTGGATGATGGAATTCCGGCTGTGGGCAGGATTATGAGGGGAGGTGGATGAGGCCGACTGGCTTCCTGATCTTTCTCAGCGGTTCTTCCCGGGGAAATGGGAACAGGGATTTCTTCCTCGCTCTCTCCCGAGCTACTCGGAGACATTGGCATTTTTTCGCTGACTCTTTAAACAGAGTGGCCTCGATGATTAGCGGAGGGCAGAGATCTGTGCCCTCCCCCAGCGATGTGGTTTCATTCTCTAAGCTGTGACTCCATACTGGGTGACTTTCTCTGCCTGGTCTGCCTCGTTTCCAGCTCTGAGGCGCTGCTACGCCCACCTAAAGCCAGTCAGGCCTCTGCTCTTTGATGCTGAGATGTCTACCGTCTCGCAGAGGAAGCCTTGGGCCTCCGGCCTGCGCTCGGCCGCCGCCCCGGCACATCAAACAAAAGCTGAGCCAAAGCGTTTGAGTCAATGACCACCGCAGAATACACAGACTCTCACATCCTCCCCCCACCACCAGCAGCTAACCACCTGAAACCCCCCGTCCAGAGGTGTCAAAGCTGAACACACTGTACCTCGGTCAGACAACACAAAGAACCAGGCGGAGAGAAAACCCCTGATTACTCAAAGGAGGCTGTCTAATGTTTTGGGTGTTAACACAACCTCGTGTTTGTGGCAACTTTTCTGTTTCCACAAGCTTCTTATCTGAGCTTCTAAGCTTCTACGGGACAACACACTGCTACCATCAGGTGTTTTGGGACGTCAGGAGCGCATGCAGGCCAGCAGGGACTCGGCTAAATTCTCCATGAAGAATGTGGAATTTGTTTCAAAGGGGGGAGCAAGCCCCAACAGAAGTCTGGATTTACCAAAATAAACTAATTTCACAATTACGCCAAGGTCGGGGTCAGTTCAAATGCTAATGTGTAACTGGGAAATATTATTCTGCTCTCCTTTTAACCTTGGTCTGAATCTGTTTCTGCAGCGGCTAACTATCTGCCAAAAGTAACATGGGAAAATGATTTAACTTTGCGTGACAAGCAGGGCAGCAGAGCAGGATACTCTTCCCCCTTTTACACACAGTGGATGTGGGATATATTCAACCTTTATCTGTTGTCTGAGAGAAAGAAGAGGAGGGAAAAATTACCTACATGTGGCCTCAGAGCAGTTAGCCTGGTTATTATTATTATTAGTTTCAGCTACAATGGCTGTTTGATTAAAAGTGACAGCTTTGTGCGCAGGAGAGGAGGCAGAGGGAGAGATAAACGAGTCCCTGGGGTTTTCAGATTGAGGATGTGAAATGATGTGGTGAGGCACTAACCAGCCCAAAACGAATCAGACGGATTGGTGGTCAGAGGGGGGACTCCAAGTCCCTGGTGCGCATGGAACCAAAAGGCTAGAAATACGAGGAAGGAGGGGGGGGGGGAAACCGGCCTGGAAATTAATCGAATTTTAATTAAGCCCCTCTTCTTTAATATTCAAAAGCAAGGCGGCTGCGGGCTTAGTTCACTTAGGTCTTATACATTTCAGATTCGCACTTACTGCCAATAAATCATATTAATTCTACAGTATTTGTTATCGCCGTGGCCCTGAAATTCTCTGCAGGGAAAAGTCAGATAAAATATTCAGAGGCAGGAGGGGAGAAGGTGCCCAGCAGGACGTGATGAGGGAGAAATAAAGAGCAGCATGATGGAAGTTTTGGGGGGAAAGACGCGCTCAGAAAAGATGCTTCCTATGCAGGTTTATTACTTACATTGTGCAGTTTAAAGTACAGGCCGCAGGCGTTGCACACCGGGTCCCCGTTGGCGTTTCTCCGCCACAGCGTCGTCGTTGTCGTCTGACAGTTTGCGCACGACGTCCCTGCCCGCCTGGCCGCGGACTGCAAGCACAAGAAGAGAGGCCCACAAGACGTCACGTGACCGCGTAATGACGCAATCAACATGAAGATTTATTCTGACAGGCTTCGACACCAGCATCCAGGGCTGCAGTTCGTGCAAAAGCACTGATTTTCGTGCGTATTTTTTCCATTTTTATTGGACTAGTTTGCTTCCAAAGAGGCCCTGTGGCACACCTTGGAGGCATTTTCTGGATTTTTTTTTTATTTTTTTTAAACGCACCGTGGTAAAAATGTGTGTGTTTTAAATTTAAGCAAATTTGGCAGCCCTGTATACCTCGCAGAAGCTTCTATGCGTAAAAGCAAATATATCTCCCTTTTCCTCACACATTAAACGCAGCTTTATCCTCACCCCTGCATTGTGCACATCTACTGAAAAACAACATGCTTTGCATTGACTGTGCACATTTCTACCTCCACTCTATGGAGTTCATTTTTTGTGCATTTAGCTGAAAATAGTTTGAAATAAGGAAATAAAAAAAAAACAGAGCTGCTTTCACTCGAGGCTAAAAATAGCGTCATACAGCACATACCTCCTAGAGAATAAATATTTACAGAAGACATAAAAGCAGTGCCTTGAAATGGGAGAGCTATTAAATCTGATTAAATTTCCCCTCTAAAGTTTGTGCCACGAAGCCTTGTTTTAAACGTGGACCTCAAACAATTGCAATGCAAAGAAAGAGGCTGCATGGATTCATGTTGGTATCGATTTATCTGCTCTGCAGGGTTGTATGCTTTACATTTCTAAATATGGGCACTATGGATGCTGAATATGGATGCAGGATGCAGTGAAATGAACCACATGGCACTAATTGCACGCCAGTTAAAAGCATTTTGTGGGGAGGGGGAGAAAAAATGAAAAAGAAAAAGTGGGTATTTTTGGGCTCCGCTGCAGGCTACTAACAGAGTAAAACCCTCACTTCATCCTGACACAGTGAAAGTCGTGTCTTCCAATGGATTTTAAAGCTGCCTGCCTCACAGCTCCAGTCTGCTGCAGTGGCTGTGTGACATTGATGTTATAATCTCTAAAAACAATCAATAGACAGGTGACCGCAGAGGACACACCGACGTAAAGGACTACATTATCTCTGGGAGGGATTTCCAATTATACACATGTGGTGGCCTAATAACCCCTGCTGCTGTGTGTTGTGAATAACCAATCAGAGAGCAGGAATAAACCAGTGAATGACCATCCACCTCATAATCTTCACTTTTATTCCATTTTCTTGGAGCGTCAATGCGTTTTTACGCACGGATTTAATATTTTTTGGAACCAAAATGCGTAATTTGGGATCATATCTCGCCACTCTCTTGTTGGATTTCCTTCCATAAATTAACAAAGGTCAAACCTAGCGTGCCCCCCTACATATACCTGACCATCCTCTGTGTATTTAAGCACAGATTCTAACCCTAAACAATCTCAAGTCGTGACTGTGCGCCGGGCTCTGCGTGGCTCGGGCTCCGCAAGCCTTTATGTTTTGACTGGGGAAGCGGGGCTGTGTTGTTAAAAGCGACTTATCTGCGCTGCTCAGATATCCGGCAGCCCTTTCCTGCAACGAGAAGTCGGGTTTTTGCATTAAGAGGCGAAGTGGCGGAGAGTCCAGAAGAGAGCAGAGCAGGACTGGACAGCCATCTTTGCCTCGAAAGAATCTTTTTTTTTTTTTTTTTAAACGCCAGGGGAACTCCTCTAAAGCTCATAAGAGATGCAGCTCTGATGAAGAGAGGGGCTTTCCCTGCAAAAAATAGTTCCAACTGAAGCAAGCTGCAGAATTGCACCCAAAAAAAATAAATAAATAAAACTCTAAACCTGCATTTTTTTTTATTAAGAAAATTGGAGCTCATCGTGCGTAATGAATGGCACATTTGCGCATCGCCAAAAATACACAATATGGGGAGGCCCTATTGTTGAAACTGTGCATCAATGGCATTTTTAGCAAATAAAAAAAAAATAGTCATTGCATTTCTTTTTTTTTTTCTTTTGCAAAATAATAATAATAAACTGTGCAGTTTTTTTTCTATGGTAGTATCTGAAAACAGAGACCTGCACTTGTCGAGTCAATTTCCTGCAGCTAATAGGCCTACTTCTTCCTGGATAGGGGAAAAACAGAGAGAGAGACGGAAAAATGTCATCAATAGAGAAAAATGTGGTGGGGACGTACCAGCCGCCGCTTGGGCTTGATGAGAGGGCGATTCTGCCCGTTCATCTTGTGATAGAGTCCGCAGGCGTTACACAGATAGTGACCCGTACCGTCCCGCCTCCACAGCGGAGTCGACGTGGCCCCGCAGTTCACACACTCTCTACCCTCTGCAACACACACACGCACACACACACACACGCACACGCACAGAACATGGAGATAATGTCCAGGTCAGTTGGGCCTTAAAAACTACTAATAAATGCAAATAATAATAATAATCATGCATGTGATCAAAGCTGGGAATAAAATAGTTAGTGGTGGTAAAATTACAATTTCTGCAAAAATTCTCCAAAGCAACAGCAACAAATGACAACAACCAGTAATAATAATTATAATTATTACAATTATAAGCACTAACATTAATGTAATAATCATCACACACACACGTACACACACACATATTAAACACATGTGATTAGTGCTGGTGGTGGTAAGGTCCATAAGGCAGAAATCATTTCAATAAATCTTCAAACTAGAGTCCCTGGATATTATTAAGCTGCACAAAATATTTGGTCCGAGGTAAATTTCAAAATAAAATCTAATTAAACAGGCCTTCATCTCTCTCATCAGCCAATTTGATCATTTTTTAAAATAATAATAATGATAATAGTAGTAATAATAATAATAATAATTTGTCTGCATGTGTTTGTTTGTGTCTTTGTTTGGAGGTGACTGAGGGGGTGTGGAGGTTTGACTGGCACTTCTCTAGTGACACCGACAGGTGAGACGCGCACTAACAGTTTGATTCTGGTATTTGGGGGGCCTGAAACTGAAACAAGGGCGCTGCAGTCACACTCAGATTATTTGAAAGCAGAGACTCACACAGAGCTTTTTTGTGCAACGCCGAGAGCCTTTTGCATTCTCATGCAGCCACATTTACTTCCCCCTGTTTTTTTTTTTCTTTCTTTCTTTTTCAAGCGAGCTGCAAAAACACACAGAGAGAGAGAAAGACCGAGCCTCCTTCTTCTTCTCCACAAAGAGAAAGAGATGCGTCAGTCCGGGTCGTTTAGATGTGACAGACATGCAAGCACCTGAGCAAGAGTGTGCTTCTTTCTTTTCTTTTCTTTTTTTTCTTTTCTTGGCAAGAGAATAAAATCAGATCCTGGAGAAAAGGCAGGCCTCTGCAATGCAGCGTTTGCAGGGTGTGTTTTATTCGCTGCACAATATTAAGAAGTTGCACTGCGCTGATAACCCCATTAGAAATATCTTTAAATGCACATTATCTCACATGATCCTCGAATTAAAATCTTTATTTGCATTAATGACCCCACTGTATGCTGCTGCTGAATAATCCCCCGATGATATGCATCGACTAATCCACTGTTTTCTATCCTCCCAATCAAAGGCGCTGATATTAATCTCATTACAGAAAGAGAAAACTGCTTTTCAGCCGCAAATAACCTCTAAAATAATTATCCTGCGCTGCTCTCCGTTTGGAAACGTCTCTGCCCTTCTCTCTCTCCGGTTCGTGCACTCTGACACGGCGACGGGGTTTTTTCTCTCTCTCCCTGTGAATGAACGAGCAGCATCCGGAGCTCCAGCGCTGGGTAAACAATGCAACTGTGGCGCGCACTGGTCTGACAGTAATGGGATTATCTTAAACATATAAACGGGGCGACACAGCCCAGAGAGCTGGCTTCACCCTCTGTCTGTGTGCTGGTGGGGAGAGAAAATGAAAAAAAAAAAAATGACCCAAATTAATGTGAGAATCCGCTCGGAGCTCGTGCGTAATGGTGATTTCAATTTGTTCGAATTAAATATCGAGAAGATTCTGAAAATAGAGTTTTGTTTCTATACTTGTGAATTTTATTTAAATGTTCCACTATTTTAAATTTCTTTATTAAACAATTTAAGGCCTGCTTATATTAAATTTAAAATATTATAATCCTAAAGTATTATTATTATTATTTTAGTTGATGAAAGAGAAAGCTTTGAGGCTTCCTGATGCGCCTGTTTAGAATACAGGTTGACCTGCATGGCCTTAAGCCCTTAAAGCAGAAGCTTATTCATGAGAGGGATGAATGTGCTGATTATGGGCTTTTTTTCTTCTTCTTTTTTTAGAATATGAGATTATTAAACATGGCTGATCGTTAAAGGCTGCAAATCTGGGGAATAATGTTAGATCAAAAGGGAATGTAATAAAGCGCACGCCTACCTGAACAGGACCTTGTTTTTGGTCTTGTTTTGGAACCATAACTAGAAGATGACCCACCTATCAGGCTACTTGGTGGGAAGAGGCCTGGGCCGTATTCGGGGACATAGTGTGGGTATGTGGCGATGGGGTGGTGGGCAGAGGATGACCCTGCTCCGATTGATGCCACGCTCCGGCTGTGAGCTGACTCCAGTTTCATACTCTCGGCCAGGGTCACCTGGTACTTTATGCACTCTTTATCCTCCTGCCGCCCGGAGCTGCTGGAGCCCGGGGTGGATATGCCCGGGTCCGGGGACACGTCTTTCGGAGGGGTCGGGGGAAACGTGAAGAGGTGCGGACTGGAGTGACCGGTGGACAGGGAGGAAGAGGAGGCCGGGGGGTAGACGGACAGGCTGGCCGGGGAGCCGTGGTGCAGGGGGTTCTTGGGGAAGGGGCTCAGGTTCCAAGGAGAAGTGCTGTGGTGCGGGGCGATTCCTTTGCTCCCCTCCAGCCAGGGCAGTGAGCTGGGCAGTAATGAGGGACGGCACACCTGGCTACCTGAGGCAGCACACAGAAAACAGAACAAGATCACAACCTGGCTTCAGTCTGCAGCAACAAATACAGTTCATTTTGACATTCATATGTTTTGGGGCCTTTGGTCGCACATTTACGCACAGATTTATCCAATAAGCAGAGCAAGCTTTCATTTATTTTTTAATTCTATCTAATCTGCTGTTCATTCAAAACACTCTGTAAATCATTCCATCTCCTTCATGTGTATAATTTGAACAGGCCCCTGATGCAACAACCGAATAACGTGTAATTCAAACGCCTTAAAAGAAGAAACTACGCCGTGATTGACAGTTCAGGAAGTTAAAACCTACAATATAGGAAACTCCACAAATGACTGCGCGCTGATGAACAGCACATTACAATAGGAGATAAATGTCGTGCATGCGCCCAGACGTAAAAACATTACCTAAATATTCCAGGTGTGTGTTTGTGTGTGACCTCCGTGCCAACTATTTGTTTGAACCCGATTGATCCAGACAACAAATTACGCACGGGTTTTCGAAAAGACCTTTCTCCGACATCTGCGAGTCAGGTTTGTGAAGTTTAGACGGGAATTAACAGTGAATTAAGCGGAACACAGAAACCGAATGTATATATTTACGCCGTGGTTTCACAACACTTGAGCTCTCAGGTTTATTTTCCGAAAAGACAGCTCAAGCCAAAACCGAAACCTGGTCTGGATCACAGTTAGATTATACAAATAATTCCAAACACAGCGGCAGTAATGGAGCCTTTTCCGCAATTACGCACAAGCATCTGAAGAGGATAATGTGCACATTATTAAATAAAAGGCCTAAACGGGCCGATTACTTACTGTGTGGAGGAGGAGGGTACCTCTGGACGGCTCGGACAGAGTTTCCATAGTATGGAGAGACGTGGTTCCCCTGTCCATCGATATTAAAGAGTACATCCACATCTTCAGCGAGGGGATACTGCGAAGGGTCCATGTACGAGTGACCGAGGCCCGGGTGATGTGAGCCGGGATGCTGCTCGTTCAACACCGCGGGATGATGGCTCATCCATCGTGGCTGATCCGCACTTACTTCCATCGCTTGCCTTTTATTTTCTCTCTCTCTGTGTCTCTTATTTTCTTTTCTTTTTTTTAGCAAATGTTCATGTACGCCGAAGCAAACCGGTACAAGTCAAAAGAGAAGAAATAATCAGTCCCAAATCCGTTTTCTTTTTCGTTAAATCCACAGGTTCCGCGCTTGCTTCCGATCACCTGGAGACAGAAAGAAGTGAATTATTCTCTCAGAATTTTCTTTGCTCACATGCAGCGCGTTTTAACAGAGGCTTTAAGTGAATTTCAACCCGAGAGGAGAATATATTTAAACACGAAACATACCCCACATTACAAAATGCAACAAAGGTGTTGTCTATATAAATACGTCCAAAATGGAATCCAGTCCCACGCAGAGTTCCTGAACTTCTTCCTCTCTCAGAAAACAAAATGTTGCAGCCCGACTCAACAAGTAGTGCAGGTCGGTGCGGGCGCAGGGGCTTGTTTGCAGCGGGTGGCTTCACTGCGCACTGACCAGCACCAGCAAGTTAAACTCACTGATCAAATCTGTGTTTGTGCGCAGTTGTAGCCCTCTCCATTAACTCCGCTCCTCTCTCTCTCTCTTACCCTCTCGCTCTGTGTGGCTCTTGCTCGCTCTCTGTCTCTCTCTCTGCTCTCTCTCTCTCCCCCTCTCTCTCTTTTTTTTTTTTTTTTTTTTTTTTTTTTTACAGTGAAGGCATTCTTCCAGGATGGCGCCAGGCAGCTCAATGCTTGCAGACAGCTGTGGCGCGACGCAACTTAAGGAGGGTCTGTCAGTGTCATCAGTTAAGGGGAGGGGCCTGCCCTAATTGAATATAACGTGGGGCCAGGAGAGATGCAGGAGTGCTGCAAGATTTTTTTTTTCAATGACCTTGCCCCAAAAAATATATAATTAAAATATAGATATGTCAGTTTAGTAGGCCTAAAGAAACTTAACAGCCTTTTACGCATGGAAACTCACGCGTAAAAATCATGGAGAGAAGCAAAGTTGACCGTTTTAGGTTAACTTAATCTATAAAACATTCACCTTTGCATGAAAGAAATATAGGAAAACAAGTTTAAACACCAACTCTCACATGATCCAACACATAAAAGTATCCGAGGTGATACGTTTAAATAAAAATGATTTTTAAAAATAAAGAAAGATTCTGGGCTTAAAAATCTCAACTGACTTTTTTTCTGCTGCAGTTTCTGCCGTAAGAAAAAGAAGAAGAAGAAAAAAAGGCTGCAGCAGAGCCTGTTGCTCTGGGCCAATAGCAGGTTGCGGGACGTTTATGCTCTTAAAATTGTGACAGTGCGTCCTCTCGCGGTGACAGGCACATTTATTCTAATGGCAGATCCAAATTGAGCCGATTTTCCTCACCGTGAAGCAGGCACGGACAAGGACGCCTGGGTTGACTGAGCTTATAGGCTCCAGAAAAATAAAAAAAATAAAAAAAAAGATAGAAGAAAAAAAATCCTAATGTGGGTTATTATTATTGGCTCAATCAGTCTGTGCAGCTACTCCACTGCAGCAGCAGCAAGTTAAACAGACAAGCAACAATAGCTCATGTCATGATTTATTCACAAACAGTGCATTAAATGTAACACGAGAACGCGCACAGGGAGTGATTTAACCTCACCAGGCTTCACAGCTCCCTTTTTTTAGTCCAAGTTTAGCCAAAAAAAGGGTCTGTAAAATTTAAAAAAAGGTTATTTTTTGTTTTTTTTAAATCAGAAATAAATTCAGCTGGTGTGTTCAGAGTCACACAGACATGAAAAAAAGAGGGGAGCTGCTCCTCAGGGAAGTATTTCATGTCCAAATTCCAGTTTCCGTATACTTTCAGATTGGCAGTGCGTAATAGTAGAGCAGCGTGTGTGTGTGTGTGTGTGTGTGTGTGTGTGTACGTGCGTGGTGGGGGCAGCCTCGGCGACGCCACTGGATGTGACGTCACCGCGGTGTAAACAGCCAGGAAATGAACCCTCTCCGAGCGGGCACGGGCAAGCGGGAGCGCGCACGCCCTTGCACCAGCACTTACTCCTGTTAGGCTAATATTCAGGTGGGGGGGTCACTGAGAAGAAGAAAAAAAATCACAAAACCAGACGCACCGAGCAGCTAGAATGAACCTCCAAGGCCTCAGGTGATGTCTCCATCAGTGCGCACTTATCTTTTTTTATTTTATTTATTTTTTTCTATCACCACCTTCTCTTTGATATCACGGTTCCTCTCAGCCGTGGGAGCACAGGCTGAGAGGGAGAGGACTTGGCAAAGCGTGGTGTTTCTCCCCCTCTCCAGGATAGCCCCTACCTGGAGTAGAGAGAGATAGAAAAGAGGGAGCGTTTTTTTTTTCTCACACAGGCAAAACCTGAGACTGAACTTGGATGCAAACTGCTGTAGCTGCCATTGTCGAGCTGTCAGCGGACTCGTGTAATTATCCTCTTGAAAAGTATCGCGGAGCCATTATCCACAAAGTAGCCCGTTATAGGTGCTCGGAGGCAACACATGACGGTAAATGTAGCCTAAAATCCCGATTATGTTTTCTCTCTCTTTTTTTTTTTTTTTTTTTGTTTCTTGACTGGATGTATCGAAGCTTAGAGAACGAGGACATGGAAGCACATCCCATGACTTGATTCCCCCCAAGTCTCGGTGTCAATAACGCCGGAGCTTATTCAGCATGGAGGAATAAGACTGTATCCCTTAAAAAAAAAAAAAAAGTTGTCATTTATAATCCCGAACTGTCGTCACGAAGGGAGAAATATCCTTTTTCCCCCTCTGTGAGGGAAGAGAGAGTCCCCTATTAGTCTATTTTGGAAGCAAATGGCCTACTAATGGCAGCTCACCCCGTGCGTAAAAGGTCGATTCATAAAAGCAAAGCGAGGGTCCGTTGTTTTTATTTTTGATGGTACAGATAAATTTGTGAGTGATTATGTCAGCCAGCGGTGATTAAAATCAAAACATGGCACAGTTTCTTTCCCTACATTGCGGCTGAGAATTTAAGACAAGAACGGATTATTCCATTGCCAGCGTGGGGGATCAAATGTTTTAGATAACGTCTCGTATATATGTGTGTGTGTGTATGTGTGTGTGAGTGTGTGTGTGTGTGTGTGTGTTTACTTTCAGCATCCTGTGTGTGTGTGTGTGTGTATGTGTATGGGCCTCATCAGGAATTACAATCAATGTTTTTGCTCGTAAATAAAACCTCGCGTCAGCTGATGAATCAGAGGTCAGAGAGATAAAAATCGCACAGCAATAATAACACATCACGGATTATAACAGTAACAAGGCACCGCATGTGTCCTCACACTGCTCTAAGCACAATAATATTAATTATAATAAGAGGATTTTTATGACGATTTTCTTATTTGAATTCAACATATAAATATAAACAGTAAAAGTGTGTAAGCTTGGACACGTGGGTGCCATAATGTGCCATATTTCGAGCGTAAAATGCGTAAAAGTGCCATTCCTCTCTCCAAACAGAATTACAATTTAAAAATAAAGCTAAAAAGCAGGAAAACACACATGTCAAATGTGAATCTGTATTTTAAAGAAGCTGCTGCTGCTTCATACAACAGCGCAGATGCCCAGGCGGTGATTAAAAACGCTACAGGCCAGTCAGTCACGCTGTAATTGTGAGATATTTCACCCGTTAAACGCTCATTTAGAAGCTACATTTTGAAACTCGCTGCTGTAACCTATTTGTTAACTCCTGTGAGTCATTTCTCACCTTTCTAGTCTTTTCAAGAAAAAAACAGAGAGAGAGAGACACACAGAAGCTGCTATTCTGTCAGCATGTGAACCAACTCGGCTTCTTAGAACAAAACGAGGGCGTAAAATTCTGCTTGTCGAGCGCGTAAAAAAAACACACAAGTGGATTTCCTAGAATGATTAAAACGAGAACGCAAGCTGTGGGATAAATCACATTTTTAAGTGTGTAAAAAGCAGTTACTTTTTCGTGTCATTCTTCCCAATGAAGAGAGAGAAAAAACAAAACTGTGTGTGTGCCAATTGACAGACTTGTGATGCTTATCTGTGCCTATATCGCTTCTCGCCAGACGCACTGATGTAATCTTTCATTTGACGCACAGGGGCCTTTGCACCTCTTAGCCATATGTATCTCCAAACAAAGTCATCCAACACCATAATAATTATAATTTACTGAGATTTAATAATTCTAAATATGTGCAGTTGAATTTAAAACATGAGCCAATGATAAATCTCGCCATAAAAAATCACTTAAGGCCATTTTAGCAAGATTTAATAATATGTTAATACATTTTTAATCCAACCCAAGTGGTCAGTTTGGTTATTCTGGAAAGTAAATAAGCAAATATACACAAAACAGCCTCTGGGATCAATACAGATGTGCGCAAAGGTGTGTGTCGCGCTCATGCAAAAATAACCGTTGGAGCTCTTGGCCCGTGACAGCGCTGCGTGTGATGCCCTTAATTTGGCGTCCTATTCATTCTCTCTCCGCCATATCAAGACATATCGACCAAAAAGACGAGATGGAGGAAACTAATAACGGAGGAGGAGGAAGCGCAGCCTCAGCAACTCCCTTCTTTTTTTTATTATGACCCGCCGGCAAGGTAATCAGATCAATTTCACGGCTTGTATGGGATTCTGCCTATAAACCGAGCAACCTGAGCGGTAGGTAATAGGTCGTTAAAAACCCTCATCTGCGCTATTTTTTTGTGGG
>OMNN01024388.1:0-19809 GCA_900302755.1 Chromis chromis
AAGACGGCATACGAGATGTGCCGAGGTGACTGGAGTTCAGACGTGTGCTCTTCCGATCTCACACACACACACACACACTCAGGTACATACAGCTTCACTCACTATTGCTGTGTAATAGAGCCTGACTGATAGTAAATGAGTCAATATTGGCTTATCACAGATACAGTTATGTGAAAACGTATGTGAAAAGAAATTGTTGGCTTTTTTTGGACGCATTTGGAAACATTTCATCTTCTTTGAAACAACGGCTATATAATAATTGTAACATACTCAAAGAAAACGCTTAAAACTGACATTTTGCAGTCATTTTCATGGTTTAAATAAATAAACAACTATAATCTACGTCTACAATTAGAAAATCCTGTACAAATTTGACCTGCATGGGAGGCACGCCAGGAAAGAAAGAACATTGGAGCAATATTCTAGTTTGTTCATGCACAGACAGGTTAAGGAACACTGTGCTCTGGACAGATGAACCAAAGCCAGAGTTGTTCGGACACACTAACAGCAGATATTTTGGCGCAGACCGAAGACAGCTTTTCAGGAGCAGAGCCTCATACCAGCTGTGAAGCCTGATGGTTGAAATGTTATGGTTTGGGGGGAAATTTTGCAATCGAAGAGTGGGCAAGAAAGTCAGCGAGCCGATTTCAGAGACTGGTGGACAATTATGCAAAACGCCTACAAGAAGTTATTTCTGTTCTGGCCACGGGTGTACTTAACTTTCCACAGAAGTTTCCACACAAGTTTATTACATTTATTGATCATTTTGTTCAATAAATGATTGAAAAAGCCAATTTTTCCTTGTGTTTGGGTTCAAATTTACCACCTTTACCTGTAGGCAATGTTTCAAAGAAGAAGTTTATGTAGAAAAAATCCATAAATTTTTATGCACTTACACACGACTGTATATCCATTTTTTATGTTATGCAAATGAAAAATGCTCTAAAAATCAATAAGACAGCAATAAATGTTTTATAGGTTCCATTTTAATGAATGTATGTATGAGGTCCAAGTTTCCTAATTTAAGTGAATATATTTTGTCTTGTTTTTTCCCCCAATTACTTATAATTGATGTTAAAATGTACTTTTTTAATATGCATATTTACTGTAAGTTTAGATGATTAAGCTTAATCAGTCGATTACTGTAATAATAATACAAAAAGTTTGTATAGTTACTGTTTGTCGCAACCAAATTCCAGGGATCTTTGCCAAAAATGTTCATGTTTATTGTGCTAATTGACTGTTAAATCATAAGCAACAGGTTTATTTTTCTTGAATATCATTTCACTAGTAGCCTTAAAAATCGGGTATTGGTCAGGCTCTGAACACACACACACACATATAATGACACAGTAACATCAATACATGACTGCACAGGAATGCTGTCACAGATATTCAGATACATTAGCAGTGGTAAGAGTGAAACACACACATAGCATGCCTATGCACCTATTTCTTCATGAGTGTAATGTGCGTGCCTCGAGGGGATGTTCCCCTGTAACGATGTGCTAATGAGAATACATTTTATATTCATTAGGATGTGTACAGTGCACATATACACACGATATGTGACAGCCACATTCCTAATTAAAAGAAAAACCATGTGTGAACTTTTGACTTTCACTGTACGTGTGGATGTGTCGATTCTACATTTCCTAAGTAAAGATGCACTAATGAATAAACATGCAGTATGCACTTGTATACCGTGGAGTGAGTTGACTTAAATTATGAATGGCAGCGTGTACTGTAGGCAAAGTTCTGCTGAGAGCCTGATCTGACCATCAGGATAAATTTCCAATTTACGCAAACAGGCCACACATTTGCTGCGCCGCTCTTCTTCCATTATCTTCATATAAGCGGGTTAATAGAATGGTGGTTTGTCTATTTCTTCCTGCTTGTCTGTTTTGCTGTTGAACATTAAAGAGATCTTCAGTGTGGCGTTTTCTCCCCTCTCTGTGTTTACTGGGGATGCATTTTCAATCTGTGTTGGTTGTTGACGGGTATTTTGATTCATAGGGTCTAAATGCCATTTCAAAAGCTTTTCTAAGCCACTGGCATTTCCATGCGGCATATTATCACAGAACCCCCATATTACTGGACAGATGCTTTATATGTGCTGGGTTATAGCAGTGTTTTTCTTCAACTATCTTTCTTAAAGGTCGATAATGGGCCTACTTCTTAAGAATCCCTGCATGGAAAACATTTGGAAGTAAACTACCATCTGCTGTAATTCATCACACCTATATGTTAATGTATAGTGCGAGTGGGAAACAGCACAAAAACATGAGCAGTTCAGAAGATTAATGCTGGCTAAACTTTAATCACCATCACTGTGGAGCTAGAAAAACAGATGCAGCAAAACACACTCTATTAGACGTGTACAGTAGGTGAGGTGAAAACCCGAGTTGCTGCTGCACAGAACCTTTCATTGTGCTCATTAAATGTTACCTACTGTCTTGGCAGGTGAGCGAGGCTGGTTTCCCTGTGACAGGTGTCGCAGACATGCAGCGAGGAAGCAACAAAGCAAGACGCCGATCCATGAAGACAGAGGCGAGGACATGAAAAAAAAAGGGCAGCGTACAAAAAGAAAGACAAAACAATCCAGACGTATGAGAGCAAAAAACATGCACAATCATGTGGGGGAAAAAAAGAAGCGATAGTGAGCATTAATCAGGAGGGAAATCAAAAGAACAGATGGTGACATTAAATAAAAATAAAATGTGGCAAAGATTTATGGCCATTATATGCATGTATGAAATGTACTGGAGAACTAAAAGTTAACAGTGTGAAGTAAACGACAGCAGGCTGATGGTATAACATTTACTCTCAAGGCCATTAGAGCAAATGAGCCACTGTGCAGTAAACACTAAAGCAATCAAATGCTTGATGAAGAGCATATTGATTGAGAAAGAGCAAAGGAGATGATACGGAGACGAATATGAGAGCAAGGTGAGTGGAATAAAGCTCCTTGTTGCACGTACCTGCTTTCATGTACGATCATATAAACACTTCATTCAGACGGATCATTTTTCTAGGGCCAGTTTGTTTTCTTTTCCTGCCTCTTCAGTCAGTTCTGCTCCTTTTTAAGTTTGAATATTTTTTATTCTACCACTCCACCTTTAAGCAGCAACATCAATAATTATCAGAGACGACTGTGAAGTGGCAGAGAACGTGCCGCTGCAAGGGAGGATCAAGTGAGTCCGGACAAAACCTTGTCGCCTGCAGGGCTCTTCTGACTCTTTCCAAAAATCTCTCAAGCAAACACAAAAAGATCTCTATCTTTTCTGTGTCAGAGGGCAAGTCTAAACCACTTCCCTCAAGTGGCTGGGTCACTCCCTGCGTATTGCACTGTAACTTCTCAAAGCAATCTTCAAATCTGGATTAAGCTGGGATTAGAGATCAGATATGAGAAGGTGCCGTCACCTTTGTGGCTGGTGTTACTTACAGTCCCTCTCTCTTTACAGCATTTTTGTGCTACACAAAAACACACACATACACAAACCTGACAATTCTCCTGTCTGAGGCCAGAAAACACACATGCAAATGAGGCTCCGTCGCCACGAGTCGCACAAAGACAAAACGCCTTCTCGCCCTCGCTCCATTTCACTAAAGTACAAATACACTGAAAGGCAAATTGGGACATGATAAGGTGAGGGTGGTTCCGGCGGCGTTCGACTCAGCAAAAGTGATGAGACGATGAAATTATATTATAACCGGGGATCAGGAGGGTTAAGGCTATCACATCGGGTTGCCTGATTGGAATTTGCAACAATCTCCTTTGGGCAGAACTTTCTCCATGAGATAGTCGGAAGTCTGTGATCCGCCTCAGCACTTTCCCCTTCTATCCGCAAATCCCTAAAACTATTTTAGCCCCTGGAGTTTGGACTTTGGTCTATAGAGTATTGATAGCTCAGCACAAAAGGCAAAAAAAAAGAAAAAAGGAGAGACCGAGAAGTGAAAGCAAGCTTATAGAATAAAACTGGGCAGATCTTCTGCCATTTGAACTCCCAGTGAGCTTTAGAGGGACTCGGTGTGGAGAGGTAGATGAAGCCGTCAGGAGCAAACACTATTTGGGCCTAACTGCTATGATAATAAAGAACTGACTCTGTTTTATAATTGATACATAATAAAGGGATACAGGGATAGAGGAAATCAGAGGAGTGAAATCCTCTCTGTGTAACAATAGTATGTTAATCCATAGAAATATAAATGCTGATTTAAAGTATTAAAGTATCAAAGAAATGACCTCTATAAGTAACATGCCCTTACTGGCGGCACAGAGGCTCAGCTTTAAATTTATTAAAACTCTGATCACTTACTTGGATGAGTTTCCCAGGATGTGTGTGTCCACATGTGTGCATATCATTAAGTGTAACACATCCCTGCATATGTGTGTGTGTGTGTGTGTGTGGGGGATTAACTTAATTAGCAGTGGCTGTGGCTCAACTGGATGGAAGCCTCTTAAGAGAGAACGCTGTGATTTCCAGTGAAGCTGGTACATCTTAAACTTCTGAAACAATCACACATTCTCCTAGTCTGTGTACGAGGGCAGCATTACAGAAAACACAGACAGTTCAGAAAGTTTTTTAATTAACAGTTGAATCCAATTACATTTACATGGATGGCGCGTGTGTGTGTGCGGTCGAGCTTTCCACACATAAGAGTTCATAATTGTTTCGTTTCTGGGAGTGTCCCTCCTACACAAAGCGGATATTAAATTGCAATCAAATGTGTGTACATGAGTCAGTCTCACACATGAGGGTAGTTAATTGTTTGGATTATGTGGGAGTGAGTGAGTGAGTGAGGGTGTTTGTCTTACCCACGTAGAGCTGGCTGAACAGCTCTAGCCGTGTGTGTCCCTGTGCAGGAGCGAGCTGGGACGCCCGGTAGGTTTGATCCAGCTGCAGGACTGCCTCTTTGACATTACGCTCGGCCATGACGCGATGCCACTGGTCATCATTGAGGGGTGTAGCCGAATGCACGGTCAACTCCACAGGTCCGTTTCCAACGTCGAAGGAGAAGGAAACCACCTTAGGAGCTGCACAAAGAGGGGAATAAATCTTAAACCCACCTGAAACAAACATCACAACTTTCCAAACACCTCTAACTCCTTGTCCTGTCATAGCCCACAATGTAGGCAGATATGCATTCAGTTTCTAATCTAATGGCTCATTTGTTTCCAGGCCATTCATTTGGATCGCATGGATTTCAGCTTTGCAATACGCGGCTGCTCACAGCTTCGGACAGGGCTAATCTCACAGGCTTGTCGATAGATGCCAAGAAATGTTGGTTTTGCGTGACATAAATTTGTATTGCTGCAGTTTTGCATGTGGTTTTCTTCAAGACTTTCCTCTAATTTTGTTGAGGAAAGGAAACAGTAACAGGGAAAAAAATAGCCGACAAAAAAAAGAAGAAATAACAAAGTAAAGTGTTTAAATAGTGAGGGAAGAGGGATGGCAGAAAAAGAAATAGAAAGGTGCAAGTTGGCCTCGTTTTTCCTGCACAATTAATTTTCATTACGTGCAGCTGAGTGGATGTGTGAGGTCATGGTGTGTGTTTGGGATGTGTTAAAGCTGTGGGATTGTCAAGGAGTTTAGTGCTACTCCGTAATGACATAGCCTAATATGTCAGGAGACCAAAAGGGGGCACTGCTACACCTTTTATTACCATGATCCAGGTAAATGTTCATTGATATTTCTGAATTACTGTGAGTTTGACCCCACCACCTGTCCATTCCAGATGTTTTTGCTGTACCACCGTTGAGGTCACTGTCCGGCGCTTTTTAACATCTCTGGAGGGAACAGTGATGAATCTGGAATCTTGTGTGTGTCGATGTGTGTGTGTTGTGAGAGAAAAATGAGCTGATAAAGAGTTGGAGAATGTTTGAGTGGGAGTGTTCATAATTAGAACTGGATTTTAATTTAATACAGTTATGTAAATAGCCTCCACAAGCCTTACACTGTAAAGTATAAATGTATACTATGTAGATAACACACCGTTTTATATGCGTGCATTTTAAAGTTGAGTGGCATGTTTTTCATCTTCTTAGATCAGCGAGTGCTTACTCTTTATCTTTTTTTTTTTTTGCCTTGACTTATAAAAGTAATGAAGCAACAATGAGAAAACAACATGGAAACGATCTTTTACTGCTTTAAAAATCATTTACAAGTGACAAATTAAAACTCGACTGGACGCTTTTCTTAATGTTCGGTAATAATGTTGGAATTCTATATAAGAGCTATGCATTCTGGGTGGTGCCTCATGGGGGTATTGACACCAATGTGCTGCAGCCATAGTGATGATAAATAGCTCTATATGTTACCGGCTCATTATGGCTTCATTTGACTCAGTATTTGAGTGGATAATTTCATGCAGTAGTCAGAGGGGAAATGAACTTGCTTCTTTAGCTTCGCCCAATCAATATGCCTGGCCTTTTTCTCTTTTTCATATTGCTTTCATCTAATTATCTTTTATCACTCATGTGTTCTCCCATTCTTTGGCCTTGGATCGTTTCTACAGTAAACTTAGCTCCTCTTTTCCCCCCCGTTTGTTCTCTCATATATCTCTTACTTTGTTCCGTGTTCCTTCGCTTGCTCCGTGTATTTCTTCCCTCTTTTTGTCTACCCATGCATCCCTAGAGTTTACCGTCCACTCCCTGTATACTCCTTCCGTCACACTTTCATTTCTTAAAGACACCCTCTGGTGAAAATGTGTTTTGTACTTGTATAACATGTCCATATGGTGCTGTTCTTTATATGCTGAAAGACACATCCTGGGCGGAATAAGCAGTCAACACCATGGCTGAGCATTTTCACTGGTGACAGCAAAAACACAGATTCAGACACTCAGGGTTTTACATTGTGATGGCTGCAACTGACATTTTTTGACACCCATATTGCCCATATACAATTTCATTTCAAACAACATACTCATAGTTTATTTAGAATTTGTTGAAGTTGTACTAATTCTACTGATTTTACCAGTACTAAGGGCATCATCCTTCTGCTGTTGGGGTCATCTGGCTGGGTTTTTTGCAAAGGAAGAATCCGAGGAAACAACAGTCTTTAATAGCAGAACTATACAAAGGCCATACCAAGTGCTCGCCACATCAAAGGGGGATTGGGTTTGTTTGATTTAAATATATTATGTCTTGTCTTTTGACTGATATAGTTAGATATTTTGGGGATTTGCTTAATGTTGTCATTTTGATTAGCAGACTAAGTGTGCTGTTGTGTGTTCGTTGTAGTTAGTTTCGTTGTTGGTCTTCTTATGTTGCCCCCATTGTGTTCACATAGTTTGATCAGCCAGTATATATATGTCCCGTTTCACTCTCAGTTTGTCAGGTCAGTTCTGAATTTTGCTTGTTAGGTCAGTACAATTGGTGTGCCAATTTATTTAGCTACAATAGCCTTACTTTAGGTCTGTTTATTTGACCTCTTTTATTGGCCAAGAATCTTAGTGCTTGCTTCTGTAAAAATTGGATTAAAAATAAACCCCCTTTTTCAGACTGTCCATGCTTTGCAGCTCAGTTCCTGACCAATATCTAACCAACCTAAGGAACTAATGTCATTACTCTTCTTCAGAATAGTTTACACTTCAAACATGTGTCATTTCATCTCAAATCAACAAATTATTAGAACTATATCTGCTCAACCATCTCTGATTTGCCTGAAAATACTGAAAACATAAAATATAGATAGTTATTTGTAAATCTGACCCACTTTCAGCTCATATGTTTTGTTTCGTATTTTTGTCACATGTATCTAAATTGTTTGTTAACGCGTACTAAAAGATGGGACTTTTCATGACAGCTTTCCTTTTCTCTCATAATTCAACTCACCCATAATTTAGAGACCTTTTACTCGTCCAATATTGCAGCTGCTGAATCGGTGGTTGAGTGTTGAGTAATACCAGTGAAAATTTCATTCAAATTATATGTATTTATAGTTCACGATAAAACGAAAGTTTCAAGCAGATCAGAGACGATCAAGCAGAAGGCCCCTGATGATTTCAGATGGAATAACCTACATGCATTTGGAGAATTACTTCAGTATTACAGCTTGCCATTGTGTTGCATGGAGTAACATTACAATGTTTGAGCAGGTGAGCTGGTGTGCTCGAGCTGCAGCGAGTAGGAGGAAGTAGGTGGAATAAAAAGGCAGAGACTTTATAGATCTGCACATTTTAAAATTGTTATAGAGCTGTACAAAGGCATAGAGTTACATTTAAGCCTTCTTAAGCCTCGAAGGGATTAATTTAATAGGAAAAAACTCTAAAATATCTAACTTTGACACTCAGACATGATATTTTAGGGGTTTAATCTATGACCTAGAGGGACTTTAATTGTTTGTTCATTTGTTTTTTGTCATTTCTGCTTCCTTTCTTGGCTTCAGAATCCATCTGCAATCGATCTGACTGTAACTTTCTCCCTCCCTTCCTACCACTGCTGACTTCTTGGACTCCTGGATTCCTTTTTAGTAGACATTAATAGATGAGATACACGAATAAGAAGTCATCCTAGCAAAAGCTTGTCTGAATGTGCTGAGTACATTAACCCATCAGATAAATCTGAAGAAAAAGCGCTTACACATTTAAGTACCTACACACAGCTGCATGCAGACAAATAGACACATATCCACACATACACACAGACACACACACAGTGTATAAAGCCGCTGACAGCCTTTAGTGCACTGAATTAATGATGTCTGCATGCACAGAGCAAGTCCGCAAGGCAGGGAGGAGTGACATCAGTTATTTTAAATGCTGAAAGAAAGCCAAACATATATCACAATACCACAACAGAAACAAAGCTACGGCGAAGCTGCCTAGTAACGCTGAAGTGTGTGTGTGTTTGATAATTTGTGTGTTGTTTCAGCGGCACTGCAAAGCAAGATGTATGCCTTACAACTTCCTGTCTGCAGGCAGGAATAAAAACTAAAGTGCCCTCCGAGCACAGAGCCTGTCTCATCTATTTGCACAGCCAATGATCGATGCCACGAGTGTAAATGTATGTGTGAGCGTAATTTTGCATATGTATGTGCGCATATACTCACATATTGGCCCGGAGAAAACCCGTGCATGGCTTTTTCTTTTCTTTTCTTTTGCTATTTGTTTTTCTATTAATCTTTTAATATGGCGTCTGAAAGAGCCACGTTGTAAATTATGCGTCAGCACAGCACAATGAAATGATGACAAACAGCGAAAGAGGCTGTGAATATCTTTGCATGCATACATGTGTTTGTGTGTTCTGCTAATGCAAAGTTTAATTCCGCTCTTCCAGATTGATCTTCAGATGGCTGACAGCACATTATCTCTCTGTTATCTTTTCTGTGATACTGACTAATTCTTTGTTGTTTGTCTCATTTGCTTTGTTAACATATTTGCCCTGTGTTTTTTTAATTTTTTTTATCCCTATTTGTGGTACAGCTGGAACCTTGAAGGATGGATTTAACCAATCTCAGAGTACCGTAGCGAACCTGCTTCTGTTGAGGCTGAAGAAAATTTTAAAGCAACTTCTCGAGAGCTAAGCATTTCTTAGCGACACAAAGGCTCTTCAAATAAAACTCTCTCGTGCTTATCAGAAAAAAAAAGTCAGCACTCACAGTGAAAAGAAATCCTCACTACTTGTCAGCGAGAACACTGAACAGATACAGCGAGATAAAGATTAACTGTTTTTTGAAGAGGAGTCTAAAGAGAATCTTAGTAGTGACTGGTTGCTTTTTCTGCTTAGAAGATAGCTATATGGCTTTAACAAGTCAGAGAGACATCTGACAAAGCTGCACCATCTCCTGCTAAACTTCACATGTAAACTTTGTTCGTCTGGTCTTCAAATAAAAAAAAAAAAAAAAAAAAACTGGCAATAATACAGTTTCTTGAGCAGAGTTTTCCTTTGGTGAAGTACATTTCTCAGCTGGATACCAGCCTGAAAATGTTTATAACCTTTGGGTGTGACTATCACTGAGCCTCTTAAGGACATGGCACATGGCACGCTCTTCTCCTTGAGCTGCAGAGCATCCCAGAAGTCAAGCGTTTGTGTATTTAGGGATCTGCAGTATCTTTCCTCAGTCCAGTTCACACTTCTGCTTTCAGAGCTGCCTCTCAAGTGTATCTGTGCCAACTTCTTACCATTGAAATTCAAAGAGGAACAGTGTCCACCTGATGACTTTGAGTTGGCGGAGGTCACAGTACATTGTACGAGGTTTCACTCGTGCATCAGCGAGTGTGTGTTTATGCGCTCTGAGCCCCTGCGACGGGCCACAGCCATGCTATTCTAGCTTAATGCTAGTCATTTCATGCCCTGACTGGATTGCAGCAGATAGAGCCCTTGCACCAGCGAGAGGGCAGAGATTATGTGTGTGTTTGTGTGTGTGTGAGTGTGCATGCGAGTCATTTTGCGATTGTGTGTCTAAACGTGTGCTGTGGGGCAAAATGCAAGATGATAGCGAGGGAGAGGAGAGAGGAAATCGATGTGGGGGCATTTTGAAAGCCTCAGGAGACACATGCGCACACGCACACGCACACACGCACACACGCACACACACACACACACACACACACACACACGCGTGCTGCAGCGGTGACAGGATAGATACCTACTGTATCTTTGCTGTGTGTTTTGTGCAGTTTGTGTGGAAGACAAATACCAAACCCCTCTAGCAGATTTCTCACAGTACCTGCATGTACAGTATAGTGCCAGCACATCGTTTTCTTTTTCTGCAAGAATCGATGTGTGAATTTATGGGTGTGTATTTGACTGCAAGAAGGAGTTGAGAAAGAAAATAAAACAGCTTATGGAGCTTTTAGGCCCCAAACCGGCCGACATAATGTCGTTTAATGGCTTTTAGGCGGCACTTTTGCTCAAAATTGCTCCGTCAACTTTGTGTCTGTCCACTGGTTGAAACTTTGCAGCAGAACAGTGGACACCACCAGGAAATGGCCAGCGAGTGCTTTTGACACCGAATGTTCAGATCCCTTTGAATCCCAATGAAACGCAATTAGTCATCAATCGACAGCCGCACCGTGCCAGGAACTCCCTTCACTATGCGTCTCTGTGATTAAATTGAAGCCCAAGATTTTAAAACTCTTGATCAGAACGGCTCCACTGTCGCCACAGGGAATTTAATTTGAGCTGCTGGAACATGATCAAAGAAACCTGCTGCATTTAATGTCAATCATAACTCTCAGAGAGGACTTTGAGACTGTGAAATGGGGGTAATGCGAAGCTGTCCCATTGTTTGTCCCATTGTTGGCTGTTTAAAAAGCTCCACTCCTCTGTCACCCTCCTTTTCCATTTCCCGTCTGACAAATGTGACGGTTTCAGATGGTGAAAATACGCTCCATTCTTTGAAAACATGAAACTGTGAGAAAAACAAATCTCTTATTGAATCTTTTGTCTGTCCTTTTCTCCCTGTCTTTTTTATTAGCCCAGCGCATGCACACACTATTCAAGTCGCAGGCTCATAACTTTTATTCAGAGCTGGCTGCTCCTTTTGCACACTGAGAAGACAAACAGAAGCTCATTTTCCTCACCTGCGTTTCCACCAGAAGAGCAACGGTGTATATTAAGTTCCAGGGAGATAGTTTTTAACTCTCTCCAAAGTCCCTGCTTTCTGTGGTACTTTATGAACATTCAGAAAGCCTGTGAGTGTGGGGATTACAGCACAGAATTTTGCCATTTGGTCAAGTACGTTTGTGTTTTCCTGAGGACTGCTACACACCCAGCCTTTACAAAAAAAAAGACTGCAATCATGTTGTTTTGCTTGTAGCCAACAACAATTTGGATGGAACAGCAAGAGCTTTTAGGAATAAAGCTTTCCAACTACAAAGTCCAGACCTTTTTATTTCCCCATTTTTTTTGCAATATTCAGAAGGAGTTTGAGTCTGGTGACCTTTTGATATGTCAGCGCCCTAATTTGCTTAATCGTTCCAGAGCTTTGGCCCTGAGTCCACTGTGCGTTTTATGACAATTCAGTCACAGCACTAGAGTGGTGAGCCGAGTTTATTGAATCATGTTGATTTCAGTAGTCAAAATATATCTAATTTAACCTTTTCAACTAAGCAGTTATTAAGCAAGTCTTCTAAAATTTAGGAAATTTTGTGTGTGAGAGATTAGATGTAAACACAATAGATCTCAACTGAGTACATGAATTTTTTATTTCTAACTATTTAACTGTCAACTGCCAACAGTGAGAACAATTTGACAAGAGCAAAAGAACTCCCAGAAACTGCTTGGGGCTCAGAGGGTTAACTAATGCTAAGATTTTTTTTTTTTTTAATTTTGGGTGCACATGTGTGTGTGTCTGCATGCTAAATACTATTATAAAGTTAATGTGAAGATGACATTCAGCTCTTTAATGTGTGATGGTACACAATGAATTTACCAATGCCACTGCCAGCATTGTGTCACCCTGTGCGTGTGGGCGTGTGTGTGTTGTGTTGGAAAAGGTTGCAAGGTCTTTCAAGAGATTTAAATGCTTCTATTTGCAAAATAGTTTTTTTATAAAAAGAAGGAGAGAGATGAAGGAGAGAGAGAGAGAGAGAGAGAGAGAGAGAGAGAGAGAGAGAGAGAGAGATTAAGGCTCCGTCCACACGAAGCCAAAACGTGTATCATTTCAAAAATGTTCTTCATAAAGACGAAGCCGTTTCAGTAAATGTGACCGTCCACACGAATTCACTTGATCCGCCTGAAAACGATGTCAAACACATGCCAGGCCTGTTGGTGGTGCTGTGACGGCGTAACGGAAACTGGCGGTGGGACTTTAGGCATGCGCAGAAATCTTTATATGATGTAAACATAGAACATGAAGTGGCGTATTGTGCTTTCCATATTTGTTTGGTGAACACGGTGATAATGCAGAAGAAGTATACTTTGCTGTTATAGCGATAATAGGGTGACTAGCTTCAGCAGTATACACCAACACTGTTCGGCGCCATAGTTGTAGTCATTTTGTGAGTTTATCGAGAGGTAGAGCTGTGACGCAAGCGTTTCAGAAACTATGCGTTTACAGAGTCCACACGGAGCGGCAGAAGTGCCGGTTTCAAATCTTTCCACTCTGGGACCTGGTTTCAGAAATGATCGTTTTCAGACCCCAAAACGCCGGCTTCGTGTGGACGATACACCGGTTTGACAAACTATTTGTGCGTTTACGCCTGGCTTCGTCTTCGTGTGGACGGGGCTTAAGAGTAGGTAGGTGTATGTGTGTGAGGGAGCATGTGTTTTGTCATCCCTGAAAATGGGTGATTTGGTTAAACAGAGGTTCATAATGGACATAATTATTGCGCACACCAATTACCTTAAATAAATGATTGCTCTGTCTTGCAATCACACAAAGCGTGTGCTATAATCAGGAAGGCAAATGACTGCTGCTGGTGTGTGCGCCTGCATTAGCCTTTCCATCTATGTGATCCTGAGAGTGTGTGTGTGTGACAGGTTGCACTCAACACGATCACACGGACTGCTGGATTAAACCTCACGCTAAGCTAGATATGAAGCCAGAGTAACAGGAGAAGCAGAGAGAATCTTACATTTGAGCTCCAAGCGAATGAAGTCCGTGTTGCCCAAGTTCTCCAAGAAGACGCCATAGGGTGCGCTCGTCTTGAAATAGAAGGAGATGTCAGCGCTGATCTCACCCTGAAAGGTGGCAAAGTGCAGGTACGACGATGGGGTGGTAAATGATGCAGCGTTCCAGTAGTTATCTGTGAAAAAAAACAACAAATAAAAAACACCAGACAGAATTAGAACTCTGAGCCAACCAGTCCCACGTCTCTCCAACACCCTCCATTAGTGCTGTGACAAACGTTATAACCCATTCTGATCTGATAAGCTGCAGAATAAATCCACTGTAGAAATGCTTTCATTTCAGACAGCAATGCATTTTCATTTCATTCAAGAGCCATCTATCTATTCTGGGGGAAAATATTGTTATCTCCTGTTTGTTGTTTAATGTGGCTCATTTACCATCTCCTCAGTAAAAAATTATTACATCACCTAAACTTCTGTTTCTTCACAGAGGTTTAAAATGTAGCCTGTAATTTCCTGCAACCTCAATAACATTCAATTGCATTTTGATCATATCAACATGGCAGAGAGAGATCATTTCTTTTCCTCTAAATGAGGACCTGAAAAGGGAAGATGAGGGTGTGGACGAAACGTTTTGGGATTTTGATAACTTCTCTAATGATTTCTGAATGAAGGGAAACCAGGGGCAACTAATGAAGACAAAGTAGAGGCATGCTAAACAGCTGCTGATGAATTATCAGACTGTGGTTGATGAAGTGACTTCTCTGCTGTCTTCTCTCCCCTCGCCATGTCTCTGTCTTGCTCCTATCAATCAGTCAAAGAGGATGAGGAGTAGGAGGAGGGAAAGAAATAAGGACAGAAGAAGAGATAAGAGGCCAGGCAAGGGTGAGAGGATAGAATACTGAAGAAGCGATGGAAAATATTGGAGTAAAGTCATGCAGAGGGCGGATGACGGAGAAAGGAAGAGGAGCTGAGGGGCATATGGAAGGTAGGAGGAGGAAGAGAAAAGTGAAGGCTAATGTGGTATCAGCTGAGTGAGATCTCTTTGATGCCTCAGAGGATTGGCTTCAGACCCTTCACTGTAACCCTGGAAAACAGGAACAGCTGTGTACATGCGAGAGGAGTGTGTGTGTTAAAGTGCGGTCTCTGGATGTCTGCAACTAAGGATTCATTTAACTGTCAGTTATTTTCAATTATTCTGATTGGACATGCATGCATATGTCCAAAAGATTCTGTAAAATTTCTGGTTTTGTTTAGGCAGCAGTCCAAACTAATGCAAATCCACAAAATTGAGAGGAGGCTTCTGCAGAAAATGCATGTATGTTTTTCTAAATAAATGACAAATGTTGAGAAGGTGTTCAACCTCTAAGACAAAAAAAGCAGCAAATCCACAAAATTGAGATGCTTCTGTAGAGAATGCATGTAAATTTTTCCTGATAAATAACACATTTTGCTGGTCATTAATCGTCTTATTTCAATACCTGCCTGCCCGTCGCAAATGCATTCACATGTGCTGTTTGTGTGTTTGATGTTTGCAACTCAGCACCAGTGTCCGTGCATGTCTGTGTGTTTGTCTCCTGGTTCAGTGTGATAAGCGTCCCCGAAAGACAGGGTTAAGCTCCTCCCCCTCTCCTTCTTGCCTCGCATCCCAACTCCCTCACCAGGGGCAAGAGTAGACAGCAGCCAGACACACACACATTCAAACACCCACACGCACACACAGTCAACCACCCACCGATGCAGTCGCTGTGATTAGAGTGTTTGAAGTTGGAACACTGCTCATTCCTCAATGGGAGGCACAGCCAATTATTGAACAGGGTTAATTCAGGACTAAACAGGAGGACGCCTGCAGAGTCCACCGAAACAAATAATTATTTGTTTACTATGATCACAGAAGAAAGGAAACCAGGGCCACATAGTTGGTGGCATTAAAATTATTCTAAGAAATTGTTGGTTGATTGGCGCACATGTAGGTCTTAAAGTTAGAATAATGATGGAATTTCACAAGGAATAACCAAAAATATGAAGTGTATTGATGCACATTTGCGCAACGAATTCCCTCAGTTTTGCTTTGTGTTTCTGTGTAAACAAACACAGCGACCGCCACATGAATACAAAGATAACATAAAAAAGTTTCATGTACTCTGGTGTTTTATTTCTATGCACTCATTGAGAGCATAAAAGCTTCAAGCAAGAGAGTGAAAAGAAGGCTAACAAAGATATAGCGAGCAAGGACACTCGGATATAGAAATACAGCTCGCAGGCGAGTCTCCTACTTGAAGGAGGGGGGGGGACAATAAGAGGAAAAAAAAAAGAGAGACAAGTGGGAGAGAAGTGAAATTGCTCAAAAGAGACTCGTGGTGTGAGAAGCAAAGGGGAAGAAAAAATTAGGGGGTTGACAGAAACTGGAGAGAAAACAGCTTTGGAGGAGTAAACACGGAAGCCAAATCATGAACTTCTGATCACCCTTGTGCCAGATTCCCAGATGCAACTGGTTGGCAAGGCTCTGCGGCACATTTATCACTCCCATATTGAAGTGCTTATGAGACAAATGTTTCCAAAATGGATCCAGCACATGACTGTGTTTCCTGACTAAGACATGACCAATAATAGACCATTAGTCATGCCTAATAACTTACTTGGTGTTTAAAGGCGAGGCAATTTAAGGTGATGCCACATATTTACTGACTTAAGTTCTATCAAGTGGGTTTGATTTAAAGAGCCTTATGCCACACCAAACAGGAGAAGACCAGCCGTGGAATATGGGTAAATCATTCAAGTGGTACTGTTGTCGGCAAGAAAGCCATTTTATCTTACGTGTGAAAGTCTTAGAGTACATACGCATGAAAAAGCCTTTTAGGAACTGTGCCAAGACAGGCTAAAATAGTTTCCTTGACAAGCAGTCTTTCTGTCTAATTTGTTCTCATTGCCAAGCCAATACAGAAACGCTCGCCCTGTTGTCACTTCTCCTCCTGGACGTCCTTGGACTCTTTGTGTCGGTGCACTGCTTGAGTACGTCAGATGTACTTCCACTTTGTCTGTGGCCTCCGTTGAAGAGCTTTGTGGTTGTTAGGAGTTTCATTTGCTGGAAGTAATGGAATGCACTTAGTTTCCTTCTTCTGTTTGAAGTTTGACCTAATATTTTATGGCCTCAAGAATCTTCTAGTGCTTCCTTGTGACCTCAAATACTTAACACCCGAGTATACTTAACATTAAAGGCACTATTTGAAACACTTAATAGTGAATACAAGGCATGAAAGCTACATAGACAGAAACCTTGGAGAAAACTGACATTGCATGCAAGAGCCATCGCTGCTTAGATATATAGATCTATCGATCGATCTATCGATCTATCGATCGATCTATCGATCTATCGATCTATCTATCTATCTATCTATCTATCTATCTATCTATCTATCTATCTATTTCAAACATGGTTAACTTGAGAAAAAAGAGTGATGAAATCTCAGTGTGTCTCAACTACATCCAAGCACACAGCTCAACTTCAACTCCCCTGCAGGTAACAACACAGAGAGAATCATGTTCATACCCAAAAAAGCTGAGCAAGTCCCGCAGCCAGCCAGCATCTTATTAAATAATTATTGTTTTTTGCACTTCAAAAGGTGTTTTTCTTTTACAGCTTTTCCCCACATGTTGTATCTGTTGATCAATCAACGCATTTAATTGAAACACTGCATTGCGCTGGTAACAGCTGTTGACCTCTGCATTAGTCCACAGGGACAAAAAAAAAAAAGCACTGAAAAAAATCAAGTCAAACCCACTGAACTGTAGAGGCTGACATGATGTGAAATACAGTTTGAGGTGAAGTTTGGGTCTGAAAGCCAACTAGATGATTCATGTGTCTGTGCTTGACCGGCTGGGTTATATGCCAGGACCAACAGATGGTAAGGATGACTGACTGTCTCAGGTCATTAACATGGACATTTTCGGGCACACACACAAACAAGCGTGTAAAAATACAGTACATGTGCGTCCACATTATAAATACAAATTAATCGACACCGTTGGCAAGCAGAGGACATTACAGTGGCTCAATATTATCCTCACACATGCTGCATGTATGCGCAGTTTAATATAAATTCATGACATTTCAGATCTCATTCGTAGAGCACTTATTATACAGTTTGCTTGAGCAAACACTCACTCCGCCATCTAATTTAACTTTTCCACTTGCGACTTCTTCTGCAACGTACTTTGGGAGGCTTTCTCATCAGAGGACTAAGAATAATCTCATCTAACGAGACAGACAGTGGCAGCTATCTTGGAAGGTCACGCCTCTGACTTGGGAAGTGCCGCTAAGGGCATGGCTCCGATGTGATTGTTCAAAACACTTAAGCCTATATATAGTCCCGCGACATTATGGACTGTGGCTCATAAAGCGTTCCTTCCTCACTCACTTCAAAATTTCCATCAAGACCCGTGTTTCATCTCATTTGTGTAATTTAGCCATCTGTGGCATGTAATTTTATGGTCGAGGTGCTATATATTCACAGTGAACGTATTCGAATCTTCAGGTAATTACTTTGCATCTGTCATTTGAGAGCTGAAAAGCCTTTATTAATCTTGCCGTGTAATTAAGTTGCATGTCGTACATTTTTTGCGCAAAACTTTTAGAGCTCAGAGATGACATGGAAAGAAAGAGAAATACAAATCATTTCATTCTGTCTTCTCTTTCAGTTTCTATAAATCACAATTAGAAGGAAGGAATACATGTGCTAGAGAAAGGCGGAAATGAGATTGAGATAAAGTGCTTTGGTTAAAATAATCCATCAAGTTGCACATACGTGTCTAATTACTACATCATGGGTATTAAAGTATTTAATATTGTCTTGTTGCGATTGAGATCTCATTTTCAACAGAGAAATATCCCTGCTCACACAACTAGCATACAAAAGCAACACAAATAAGCTCAGACAACCACAAAGCACCTGTAAAAAAAATGACAACTCATAAAGACATCAGATAATAAAGCCTTCAAAACTGGCAAGAGGAATAAATGATTCTAGCTTGAGGGCAGTTTGCGGTTCATTGTGTTCAAAATGGGATTAGTACCTGGAACTAGTTCTGCCAAGATTCGCACACGTACGTACGTGTGGGACATCTCAAGTTACGCAGTTATTTGATCGAGGCTGCAATTACAAGATTTACATGAGAGAAGAGATGTAAGGTAGATATACATCAGGGGATAATTATTTCTTTTCGTCAGTAAGGAAATACACCAAATCATGTGTTACAGACAGCAATGATGAGTGTAAAATTTGCACCACAGGGTGTAGCTGCTGAAGTAGTGATGGGGAATGACAATGTCACCAAACGTAGACATTAAAGTTGAATGTTTTTGTAGTATGAGAAGACAGACAGCCTTTAACTCTCTGCAGAAGGCCTGATTTTTAAGTCAAACGTATATCAATCTTGACTGACAGTTTGCTGTTGTGTCAGATTGCGAAGTGATAATTTGAAAGAACAAAACGCAGAATGAAGATCAGTTAGAGTCTTGATTGAGGGAAAAAATGGATGCATATAAAACTGCACCAGCTGCATGAAACAAGAGATAATAATAATTTATAGGGACTTTCGAAAAGTACTCCTTGTGTTTTTGCACAACTAATCATGCTGTAGATTAGATTTACAATGGCAATGGCATAATGACATTATGAAAGCTTTTAATTTTCTTTTTAGATTCATTTATTTTTTGGCAAATGTCTTGAAAATTCTAAACTGCAGTCACACAATTACAAAAGTATCCACACCCTTTGCTATGGATTTCCAAACTGGCAGACAAATGGTCAAAAATGGCACACATGAGCAAATACACCGATCAGCCACAACATGATGACCACTGACAGGTGAAGTGAATAACATTGATCATATTGGTACTATGTGGTGTTCTGATGGAAAACCTTGGATTTTGCCATCCGTGTTGATGAGACTTAGACACCCAAATAAACATTGTCCCAGAACAAACACACTCCCTCATGCAAATGTTAATCCCAAATGTCACTGGCCTACCCCCACAGGAAAATGCACCCCACCACATGGCAAAAACATCAAACAATCAGGAACATCTTGAGGAACATGACAATGGCCCAAGATGTTGATTTGACCTCCAAACTTCCTAGACCCCATTCTGATCAAGCATCAACAGGATGCAGTGGAACAAGTTTGATTGACAGAGGCCCCACTGCACAAGCCAGAGTACCCAAAGGATCCACTGCCAACGTCCTGGTGCCAGACCCCATAGGACACCCTGAGAGGTCCTCTTGTCC
>OMNN01024391.1:0-10552 GCA_900302755.1 Chromis chromis
GTAGTGCAGTAGGTCTTAGGGTTAGGGTTAAATAGAAATACGTGTTGTAGATGTACATGTATCACTCTTAATAAAATGTTGTTTCATAACATTGCAGATGCTGTATTCCCTGTTAATTTTTCACTGTTTTGGGCTAGAAATGGTAGAAAGAAGCTCCAAAGAGATCTTAGAGTTGTATTTTTGGATTCCTCATACTTAGGAACCTACTTTTTAACACCGAGATCAACTAAATCGGTTACTGTAGTGAGAATCTGTGGTAAAATAGGCAAAAAATAAGCTAATAATGAAATCTGGAATTTCAGGTGGCCAGTGTATTTTTTCAAAAACGGAACCCCTTAAGAAGTATTTGTGCCAAGTTTGATGCTTGTATCACATTTTGAAAGATATTTTCACTGATATGCTGCACTACTAGACTTCCAACACTCTAACCATTTCAACCACTGACTTGTTTAAATGCACTTTATGCACCTGATCAATTCTAAAAAAAAGACTAATAAACTGTTTACATATGCTTTGGTGTTTTGAGAATCATAGATAAATTGGGCTATTAGTTATTAGGACACTTTTCTTATTAGTGGTTAATTATGTGACTCGATGTACTGACAAGTATTGAGAGGTCTGATTAAAATAAGCTGTAAGGATCATTAACAGTAAAGTGATTTGGGTCTGAAGGACAGAATACCATTTAGGATGAAACAACATTCTTCTTCTATGTATTCCGACCACACGTTACTTCCCATGTGATCAACAAGTACATTTTTCTTTTGACATCATTAGAAAGCCCCGCTGACGCAGGGCATCAAAAAATTGAGTTATACTCTTGTTGTTCCTCTCCACGGAAATCTTTAGTAAAAGGCGAAAGATTTATACGATCTGAAGAGAAACAAGAATGGATTGACTTCTATACGGCATAGTGTGAGACCCCATTCTCCGCCATAGAACCCTCTGTTACGGTGTGATGTTAATAAGTTACAACCGCACAACTGAATTTTATGCGCACAACATGAAAATGCACATACAATATTATCCAGTAATCTGACGTTAAAGATTTTTGGGAAATATGCGTGTAAGTAGTTAAAATCGCATTGTTTAGTAACTGTTTCACGCACGCTATGCATTATGGGTACATGGCGACCATAGCCACGCCTCTAACCTTTAAAGATCACTTATCTGCTGCTTTATGACTTTTGTTAATAAAAAATAAAACTCGTTGTAAATACGCCACATTTAAACAAAGCCAGGAATGTTTTATATCACGTATGTAAAGCGCCACGTTCTGCATTCACGTTTAATTTAAACACTTACCGGATCAAGAGAGTAACCCCCCCTCTCTTCCGGATTGACGAAAATAACGTTAAACAAGCATTTTTCCAAATCCAAATTAAGTCTTACTTTCTTTTGAGAGAATATCGAGTGTTTTCATTTCGACGCTGTGGTGTTTTTTCTGAATTTGAAACATTTAACGCAGTACATTTTTTTTAAAAACAGGAGCAGTCCGTTACATTTCGCACATGCGCAGTATGACACAGGAAGCTACATTCACGCTAAGAAGCTGCAATTCATTTAAAAGAGCTGAAGCATTTCTGGCAGTGTACAACAACATAACGCACTCTAGTTTATATTTTTGTAGCAAACACAACCGTGAGATATTATTATCCGAGTGTAATTTCGTGTGTACTTATATTTAATAGGAAGTGGCTCTTCATACAGCAAGTGTTTGAAACCTCTTTACAAACTATGTAACTAGTATATACAGTACGCTTATAAAGCTCAGCTCTTGGACAGTTTTCCAAATAACTTTTATATGAAACAATCAAGCTAAGTGGGTGGACAGTAAAATAACCACTGATATGTACAATAATTATTGTTATAGTAGTTATTTTTTAGATAACTAGTACTTATGTATATTATGATTTTTTTTTTTTTTAATCTTTTATACTTCATTCCTTTAATGTTTGCACTATCTTTGCTGCTGTAACGTTGCACATTTCCCCACTGTGGGACTAATAAAGGGTTAACTTATCTCATTAGCAGGAGGGATCCCTGAATAATCTATATTATGCTTAAATAAAAAGACTTAACACTGCTCCAATATAAATGTAGGTAAACTAAATGTGTTGCTTGTTGTACTGTTGACATTTTTCCTGATTCAGAGCCACATAGTGGCATCATTAGGCCTGGGTGTTTGAGGCTATATCCCCAAATGTTTTAGGAATCACCCAAGTTTTTTATTTGTTTGTTTGACAAAAGTAAGAATTATAATAGCATCTCAAGATCTGTTAACCTGTTATTCCAAAAAGTTCCAATTCAAGCCCTCAAAACTAATGGCACAGCTGATCAAAAACTCAGGGATACCACTTTACTGTTCGCAAAAGTCTGATCTGTTTAATAAAGTCAGAATGTCTTTCTGTCATTTCAAGTGTTATTACAGACAGTTTTCACAATCTCAGAGCAGCAGTGACATCACTGTGTGTATTGATGCTCCCAATAACATACAGAATGTCTCTAATCATCAGAATAACTATCAAAATTTCCCAACAGGTAGTTGAGTCGAGATGAAAACTTATTTTACTGTTTCACTGTAAGCTGCAGTAGTTTAATAAGTTAGTATTAGGCTATGAACAGACTGTTTTTGTCAGCTACATAGAGTGCAGCCTTCCTCTGGTTATTACTACTTATATATATATTGTGTTATAGGACCTTCCCCCTCACCCAAAATACTATTAAATTAGATCTATGAAAACAAATACTTCCATTGCACACCTTTAAGTGTAGTTCTAGCTCTGTAAATCATCAGGCACACAGTTTGACAGTCCAGCTATCCTACACTCACTGTGATATTATAGTGGGTTAAGCACAGGAAGAAGAGGGATGACCATTGTCTCTGTTTTACATCAATTTGACTCTGAAATAACTTGGAAAATTATGCAATTATCAGGTTAAAATATAAAAAACTGCTGAGCTGGGCCACTAAAATATTGCACACTCCATTAAAGTGCAATAAAATACTGATGTGAGAAATAATATGCTTGGTATGTTAAGATTGGACATGTAGGCTGGTAAAACAGTCATTATTTTGAACCATTTACTCTCCTCCCTTCTTGGTTTTCACTTCCATGTAAGGTAACACTACAAACACTTTTAGCTTCATGCTAACCGGCTAATTATTCTCAGCTGTAGAGGTGAATTCAGTGCTGTGACACTATCATGAGGAACCGCTGGCATATTTAATCTCCCTCCGACAATAAAATCACTAATTCCTGCTCGTTTCTCACCACACTGTAACGTTACCTACATTTTTAGAGGCGGTTGGTCGCCGGTTTTCGTCCTCCTGTCAGCCGGAAGCGGAAGAACGCTGCACGGCTGTGCGGCGTCATGTCCGCCCCCTGTGGACGGGAGTGGTATTACACACAAAGCACACTTAAAAACGACTTTCCTGTTGTTTCTGCTGAATAAATTACATGATCTTGCAAATAGGACATGTAAGTGAAAGTGTTGCATTTACAAAACATGATACTCTGTTACACTTGAAACACATTTTTTAGTATATAATGGGTCATTTCAATTGGGTACATTATCTATCATGCAATTTCTGTACATAACTACTTGTAAATTCACCATGTGTCATCTGTACACATGAAAGGTGTCTTTATTATATCTTAATTTTTAGCCTTATTGTATCTTTACCTTATTGTGTATTTGTATGTAGCTGCTGTAACATGTAAATTTCCCAGAAATGTTTATAGCATAAAATATGGATATTTATAAGGTTATTGTGAAATTTTTAATTGAGATATTATGATCAATTTCTTAAAAATATGTTGTCTATAGGTTTTGTTTTCTATATTGAGACATGCGAATACATACAGTATGGGGTTCAGAAAATAAATGAATCAATGTATTTGCTAATATGTGCTCAAAGATGGGACTTGTCCTCACAGCTTCATTCTTTTGAATATGTATATTTCAACTCACTGATAATCAGAGATTATATGATCGACTTGTCTGATATTGCAGATTCATCAATGGCATGATGAAAAATAACACTGAAAATTTCAGACTTTTATCTTAAATAGTTCCTGAGATATTGTTAATTAAACAGATTCTCGAATGTCAATGTGCAAAAAACTGGCAATTAAAAAAAATCTCAGTAAGTACTTGATATATCTAACAAAAACTTCCATTCATTAACTTAAATAACTTAAAAAGCCTAGGAGCTTCAGTAAAAAGCAAAAGAAAAGAAAGAGAAGTCCATTTGCTTTTTAGCTCCTAGGATTATAATGACCTGGATGGCTGAGAATTTCCATCATTTATGATAAAAAAATAAAAGTTTCAAGCAAATCAGAGATGGTCAGGCAGAAGGCCTCTGAATGATTTGACATAGAATATCATAACTAAATGTGATGCATTCATGTAGTTGCATTTTCAACAAGTTATTACTGTCTAAAATTAAATTAAAATGATGTGCATGTGGTTTTGGGAAAGAAGAAAAACTAAAGAACCCATGTATACGAGGTTTATCTAGGTCGACTAGAGTAGATTTACTCGACTTAATGTAAAAAAAAAACACAATTTTTCTCATACTGTACATTTCTGCAGCACCTCTTCTCATGCTGTCTGAAATGCTCCATGTTAGCTCCTGTGTCTCTAAGTGTTTACACATTTTAGCAAAGTCAGAAAAGTATTCAGGATATGGAAATTGTATGCTTGACTGCAAATACAAAGGTGGGTATATGTATGAGTAGTGTTTTTTTTGGGAGAGAATAACTTCCTTTGGTGTGGACTCCTTACATGCACAAAAGGTAATATGGGCTCTTTAAGAGGACATGTGCAAACAGGGAAGGGGGGAAGGAAAGCATTATTAAAATTGTAGTAGACAGACATCTGGGGGGGAAAAAAAAGAAAAAAAAAAGAATTGGAATAAATACCCCTGGGCGGCACGGTGGCTCGGTTGTTAGCACCGTTGCCTCACAGCTAAAAGATCCCTGGTTCACGTCCCTGTTAGGACGCCTGGGATCTTTCTGTGTGGAGTTTGCATGTTCTCCCTGTGCAGTGTGGGTTTTCACCGGGTACTCCAGCTTCCTCCCACAGTCCAAAAACATGCTGAGGTTAATTGATTATTCTAAATTGTCAGTAGGTGTGAATGCGAGTGTGCTTGGTTGTCTGTCTCCATGTGTAGCCCTGTGATAGACTGGCAACCTGTCAAGGGTGTCCACTGCCTTCGCCCTAAGTCGGCTGGGATAGGCTCCAGTCCCCCAGCGACCCTACAGAGGATTAAGTGGTGTTTAGATAATGGATGGATGGATAAATACCCCCCAAAATATACTGCCTAGCCCTGCTTTAATAGAGCATGTAGATCTTTACTTACAAAACTAAATGAAATGGTGCAGAATCACAAGTCAACAAAAACTCAATGTTATGCCTTGAATCATTCAAATACAACATTTTAACGACAGGACACTGAATTTGATGAGTTCAAGTAAAAATTTAACAAAGAGGCAAGATTTTTTAACAAAATGTTTGCTTTATTTTTTCATTTTTTTTATCCAGGACAACTCATTCAAGGATAATCAAGGAGAAATAAGCACTAATATGTTTTTATTAGATTTTTTTTCTGTTTTTACATTTTGTCAGAGATGGATGGTGAATTTTTATCAGAATTGGTCAAAGTAAAACAAAAAATAATAAATGAATATATAATAACAATACATTAATAATTAATTCAATACGATGAAGTGTGGCATCAATGACAGAATAACAATGGCCCAGAAAATGTAGGGTTGTTATTGTTTTTCACTGCTTCTTCTGTGGTACTGCAATAATCACCAGCACTAACTCAACTCAACTCAATCAACAACAGTAGAGGAAGAAATGGAGTGTGCTCACAAAGTTCTGCACCCCAGTCTCCCGAAGAGGAAACACTTTTTTTTATTTAAATAATATTTTATCAAAGCTTCTGTTTTCTTATCTTCATAAAACTTATCTGTCTTCTTTAAACTTTACTTCTTTTTTTTTTGTATTTTTTTGCATTTTTGATTGGTTTTCCTTTTCAGAGATTTTTAAAGTTTTTCGTCTCCATTTTACCACAATGTTTCTGTTTTTGCTCGTGTGGTTGCCTATGTATTCTGTGTGTATGTGTACCTGTAACTCTGTGTGTGTTTATGTATGTCTGTGGGTCGATGTGTCCTTGGCTGAGGCTTGGAACAACTCTTCGTTGTGTTCACGTGAATGCAAAGCCTGCACAAATGAAGCGTGAAGATGTGATTCTTTTCTTTTAAACGTGTATGGAGTGCGCGTGTACTTTATGTCCTTACACCTGTACTGAGGTCAGCGCAGCGAAGACATTCATACCGAGAGGCTGAAGCTGGCTCAAGAGACGAAGGTGTGTGGCCTTTAGCTCGCTCTGTATGTGTCTGTGCATCTAACCAAAGTCAGCTTATCGAGGAGTGTGTTGAGCTAGAATGTGCACGAGGGGGGGTGAGCAAACTAAGTGAAGTGAGCGTCTCTCAGTGCCTACACAGGTGTCAGTGTGTGTTTGTGTGTGCGTGAGGGAGGGTGTGTGTTCGTTCTCGTTGAGGATTTCTGCAGGTGAGCCAAGTACACTTTCTCATGCGTTTGCACCGTCTGTGTAAAGCTTATGAGTCTGTATCGCCACTGCTGCATGACTGTGGGAGAGGACATATGTCGGTGTTTGTTTTGTTTGTGTACTTCTGTGTATGTGTGTGTAATAGAAGGCACGGAGGGTGGTGTGGGAGGCTCAGTCTCTCAGGTCCATGCTGGAGCCGAACAGAGCCACCAGCTGTTCCTCATAGTGGGCGATGTTCCTCTTCATGATCTCCTTACAGGAGCCCAGGAGGCGCTCAAACGCCTGCACGTCTATTACTGCAGAGAGAGAGAGAGAAAGAAACAAGACAGATGTTAAATGCATCTGTGAGAAGTCATTTCAGCTGCTCAAGCATTAAAAAAAACCTCATTGTAGTAATAATGTTTCACACATAACTGGACTACTTTGTTATTTCATATGTGGTCCCAGAGGATTTGTGTTTAACAGTATTTCACACTTGGCGACGTGCAAAGACACATGTCCCCCCCAAGAGAATTTACAAAAAAACATCAGTGGAAAAAAGTTTTAGAGTACGGTGAGGGGGATGGGATTGATCAGGAGCTGGGGAAAAAACTATAATCACAAAAACCCCACTTAAGCCCCCAGAACATCCAAAAAAATAAAAATATCAGGATGAATTCTCATAATTTTCTCTTTTAGCATCAAAACCTAAGCAATAACCTGAATCAACGATGAAATATTTTTCAAGTCCTTCACCAGGTATGGATTTAACACCTAAAAAAGTATCTCTTTGTATTAAGCTTACATTTTTACAAGTTTTTTTTCTCTTAAAACACTCCCTTCTGGCCGTTAAATGTCTTGGATATACTCTAAACCATTGTTTTCTGTAGAATATGTGGATCTACATCATCCTTGCCTCTCTTTCTTAATCCATCCCTTCCTATTAGCTCACCTATAACTCTTCACAAACACTGCAAACTACTCTAAGCTACACAGTGGCAAGTTGTGATACTGATGTATTTTAGCCATAAATGTTTGAAGCGGAAACAGATTCTGAGGAATTAGTTCTTTAGGTTTAAGTTTCAGACCCTGAAAGTCTGAATCTGTGTTTTTGAGACTGTCAATAGTGCATTGTAGTTTCAAGGTGGAAATAATAATGGTGTTGACTGCTTATTTCATTCATGATATGTCTTCCAGCATATAGAAAAACACCACATTGACACATTAACAAGGTTAAAAAAAACTTGATTTTCTCTGGAGGAAGACTTTAATGCAACATGAAGATGATCAGCAAACTGCTTGGATACAGCATGACAGAAATAACATGGCTACTACTGCTTCAGGGAACTTAGCCTTAAAACGTTTTTAATAGGAATTAAATTAAAGATCAGCTGAACGTCCACGTCCCATAAACTGTGAGGTCTAATATCTGAACTGTGCACAAATAGCCGACATGCAGCTCCTCTTGTTTGATTTTTGTGGTGTGGTTGAGGCGCACATTGAACCTTTAAACAAACGTTTGCTTATCAGCATTACAAGTCCACCCAAACTTGATGATGTAGGCTGTCTAGTCAGAACAGCATACAGCCGTGTGGGAGTCTGGGAACATTGCGTGGAAGAAGTCTAATACTCCCTCATTTGAACTGTATGATTGGTGTTTTGTCACCGTGTTCAGACACCCCGGTGTTTCAGTGGAGACATACACCTGAATGTTGTCTGGAGATCTGTTGCTGGTACTGGAAGTGGGGGCTGACCTGGGGGAGATGAGGGTACAACAGAACTGGGAAATACTTTGCACGTATATGTTGACTTGGCAGTTTTCTGTTTCTCGCTCTGCATGCGGGATCCCACTGCCTTCATTCCCGTTGTGCCAAGTTTGAAACACTTCCTGCACATAATGCTCCGTGCCTCGTAAACACTGCCTGATAACGGTGTCATCGGTGCTGTGAAATCGTGGTTGAATCGCCAACTTTCGCTGTGCTTTCCAGTGTTGTCGCCCGCTAGCAGACGGTGCATCTGCTCCGAGCATCGCAGACCAAAACAAAATATAAGTGTAGTTTTCTCAGTTACCCTGATCTGTGGGACGTTAACACGAGATGTTTTGAGATACAGTGCCATTTCTTGACAAAAAGAAACCAGAAAATACTACTCCCTCACCATTTTTAAGGCTTTTAAAAGATTAATTTAGGACATTTTACTACCAATTAATGACTTATCTTTAGATTAATGATTCAGTGTCTCTCTAATACCCCTTTTCCACCAAGAAGAACCAGGTGCTAGTTCGGTGCTGGTGCTTAGCTGGTTCAAATCTCGTTCCTCCTAAGAACCTGTTTGCTTTTCCATTGGCAAGGAGCCAAGTTGGAGCCACACCATTGCGTCACCGTAAAACGTCAGTACGTCACTGCATACGTAGCCGTTTGCCCAACAACGCTCACGCCACAGTGCCAGGAAGCACTGGGTCTCCTCCTCTGACCACTGCTGTTTGAGTTTAGCGTCCATTTTCAATTGTTTAAAAAAAAATCTACAACAAAATTAATCACGAGTCGCTCGGCTGTTTTGAAAAAAATGGACATTTCCATTGTTGATCACGATAACCCCGCTCCCAGCCCCTGATGTACTCGGTGCTTAGCTCTGGCCCAGCAAAGAGTTGGTGCTTCTAGGTTTTAGCACCTGGAGCCGGTGCTTAGGTGGTGGAAACACAAAGAACTGGTGCTAAGTCAGCCATTGGCTCTGAACTAGCACTGGAACCAGCTCGGTGGAAAAGGTATACCCCTTTATAAGACTTTTTAAGGATCCGTGGGAACCCTGCATGAATGTTCTCAATGTCCCTGCACGGCCCCAGGAGACTCTTGAAGTCCTGTTCATCTTTACAACTGCAGGGACAGCGATGAGAGAACAACAGACAACATGTGCTGCTGCAGTACGGTTGAATGACAGTTTCTCTGCTTCAAAGTAAAGCTGTTGTTCAAGACAGGCCGAGTTACTGTCGCTGCAGTAAACACACAGAAAGCTGAGACAGGTAGGTAAGTGAGTTTACCGACAGTGTGTGTGTGGTAAATACTGAAAAGGAGAACAAAGAGTGAGGCTGACTGACATGACACCATAGAAAGCTAAATAACCTCTGCGATTACACAAACAAAAGCGGTGCCAACAGATTTCACGACAAAAAGAAGAGAGGTGACACAGAAATGCAGCCAGCTGTTAAAAAATCCCGTTATTTTTTTTTGTAAAGTGAAGAGTTGCTCATCCACTGTAGAGCTGTAATTAGTGCGCCCACTTTAACAGCGAAATGATTACAGAGCGGCCTTCGATCAACAAAACACACAAGGTGATGACAGGCGAGATGAATAGCCATACACCGATGGAGAATGAATCAGAACTCAAATGCCACTTGATATCTCATGCCGAACTGCTCCTAACAGTTCAATTAGTGGAAAATGAACACCACGGGCATTGTTGGAGGCATGAGAGGATCCAACATTGCTTATTAGCCGCATTTAATTTCATATAAATGTTCAACTATAAAGGGTTTATGTGTGTGATTGTTGTTAATAAAGATTTTGGTTTCTTGTTCACATAAACAAATCCCACATTAAAGTGCTTAAAATGCAGATCATCACTTACACTTTACCTCGATGCATGACTTCATTATTGGTTTTCTCGTGGCATGAGATGATTATAGTTGAACTTCATATGAAATTTAAAGTAGCTAGTAAGCAATGTTTAAAGGGTTTATGTGTATGATTGTTGTTAATAAAGATCTTGGTGTGCAAACTCTTGTTTACAATAAGAACATTGCACATAAAAGGCCTTTTAATGCAGTTCATCACTTACAATTCCCATTCATGCATGACTTCATTATCGTTTTTGTCGAGGCATGAGAGGATTAAATATTGCTCATTAGCTGCTTTTAATTTCATATTAAGTTCAAATATAAAGAGTTTATGTTTACGATCGTTTGCTTAATAAAGACCTTGATGTGCAAAC
>OMNN01024392.1:0-11059 GCA_900302755.1 Chromis chromis
TCTTCCGGTCGGGGAGGCACCAAAATTGAATCACTTGTTCCTTGGCCCATTATCAACATTTCCTGAAAATTTCATCAAAATCCGTTCATAACGTTTCAAGTTATCTTGCTGACAAACAAACAAACAGACAAACGCCAGCAAAAACTTAACCTCCGGCGCTTGGCGGAGGTAATGATCTGTAAACCACCAAATCATAACACAAGTCATCTCTGAGCTAAGACCTTACACAACTCTAGAGAGAAACCCAACAATTTCCCCTTAAGCAAGCACTCGGTGACAGTGGGGTGAAAAAATTCCCTTTTTACAGTAAGATCCTAAAATAGAACCAGACTCAGTGTGAGCAGTTGTGTGTCTTGGCCAGTTGGGGTTAAGAGAGAGCAGAGGATACAAACAACAAATAATATACAGTAGACACTGAGCAGTTAGGTTGGGCTAGTATCTACCGATCAGAAAAGTCCAGTAACATAGCTTCCAAGAAGAGAGCTAGTCTTAGCCAGAAGCATGTGGACATGCAAACGTTTCTGCATTGTAATGCAAAGTTAATCTAGAATGAGAAGAGTACACAGGAGGACTTGAAGTTTCAATTGTGTGGTTCAGTCAGTTTTGAAATTCTTCATGCACACAGAGAGCCCCTCTTAATTTATTTTCATACTTTATTCATTATTTATTAGGGCTGGACCCCAATATCGGAATATTCGGTCGTTATGTGGTATCCGGATAATAATTTTGAGATCCGAATACTCGTGCGCACCCCCCACGGCCGCCGTCGCCTGTCATTTGTCCTTACTGTATTAACTAGGAAAGCACTCGGAGAGTGCCGACCTCCACCAAGCAGCTCATGTCCACCCATTACGGCTGGTCCGAATGACGAATATCCCAATATTTAGCTCGTGCGGGGGGTGGGGGTTGGGGTGTTGGGCGGTAAAATTTAAAAATTGAGTCACAGCGATGGATGTTGAGGTCCAATTAATGACAAATATACTTCGGGGGGAGGGAGTGGGGCGAAGGGGGGACACCAAAATTTAATCACTTGTTCCTTGGCCCATTATCAACATTTCCTGAAAATTTCATCAAAATCCGCTCATAACTTTTCAATTTATCTTGCAGACAGACAGACAGACAGACAGACAGACAGACAGACAGACAGACAGAGGCAAAAACATAACCACCGCGCTTGGCGGAGGTAATAAAGAAAGAAATGAATAATTTTCATACCCCATATCCCCTTGTCCTCTGCACCGAAACTGCATTGGACACTAGAGAGTAAAGTGTCAGGTTTCTGTATTCATCTCCGGATACCAAGTACCCCACATTGGAAAACCCCATTACTTGTTAAAAAGACCATATCTTACACAATTATGTCTATAGTGACATAAATCTACTCAAAACTAAAGCATCCCCTTAAATGTAGTATCTATTATTTTCTTTCACATTGAATGTGCTGAAACTCAAAACCTGATGAACGAAACAAGTGTAACAGTCCCTAATGTATGATTTGGATTGTATTTAACTTAGTCATGAAATAATTAGCATAGTTGTGTAAGTCATTATACAGAAGGTAGACAGGTTAATATGTACTTGATGTGGAGCTTGTGATGAAAGAGATAAAGCTAATTATTTTTGCTTGAAAGCTAAATTGCAGTCATTACAGTACTACAAAAGTTTTGCAATACCCTGCCATTCAAAGTAATGCTATTCTCCGTTTTAATCTAATCTAACCTTCACTGATCCCCTTGGGGAAATTCCTTCTCTGCATTTGCGGTGCAGCGCCCAGTCAGGGGTTAAGGGCCTTGCTCAAGGGCCCAACAGTGGCCGCAGTGGGGGTTCGATCCTCTGACCTTCTGATCAGCAGCCCAGGGGCTTAACCTGTTGCGCCACTAGTGACAGTGTTTTAATATTTCCTGTGAGTTTCGTCGGTGCGCTTCCAGCCGATAGTCAGGGCGAGCCCACAGATGCCACAATGCCTCTCTATAAAGGATGTTTTACTTACACAGACTGAGGGAGCCAATACATCTTCAGAGGATTCAAATAGCAATGGGTTAGTGAATGTGCTGAATAACGTGGTTGGATCGAGCCTTCAAAGGTCAAACAAGTACATTTTTATGACTTTCGCCATCAGAGTTTGACGAGGCAGTTGAGGGCAATGACAGCTGTTTAATTTAGTTTTCTCTTTTTCACTAACTCACTGATTTGAAAAACGCAGCGTACACACTAATGTTAACTCGCGTTACTGCAAGCTAAAGAAAAATCATGTATTCAACAGCAGCACTTGTAACTGATCAACCTACTTCCTGGTGAAAGAGTGAGACCAACCAGATGATTGAAATGTTCACTAAAGTACTGCTGCATTTATCTTCGCAAGGATTTATCCTTTCATAAGCAGAAGTGTGACAGGTGGAGAGATTTTGAACGTGTTAATTGTTCCTCCACTTCTGTTGGATATGAAAATGTTATGATGCAACTACGGTACAGTAATTCTCCCCTGTTATTTAATAGCTTCTTTTCACATCCTCCACTGCCTAGCATCAACATTGTCAAAATACTTTCAGATTTCCTTTTTTTAATGAATAAAAAACAAAGAAATTTTAATGTTTTCATGTTCTGTTACCCTATTGTTGTTCCTGATGTTTTAGGTTTCTGTTGTAGTATTGCTTTAGTGTCTGTATTGACATATTTAGCCAGGTATCAAGGTCATGATTTTGGTGTCATGACAACACTACTTGCCAAAATGTTTGATCGTTACATAAGAAATCAAGACACTTCCACAAACTATTTTCCAAGAGAAAATGCTGGATCTCACATACTGTAGTTGTCGTCTGCTGCATCACTATCCACGACCTTCTAAACCTGTCTAAAACTTCTTGTCAGTCTTGTATTATCAGCAATAACATCAACTTGGGTCTCAGTGCAGGTCCTCTGTCACCTATAAATCTGGATGTTGAGCATGTTAAATAGGACAAATTTAATTCTTGGTGCTAGTGATTGTCGAAACAAAGCTTTTCGAAGTATGCCTGTGAAGATTCTCAGTCATCCAGGTCATGGTTATCCTCGTAGTTTCAATCGTAGCATCTGGACTTGGTTGAGTTAGCTCGAAGCTAACTCAACCAAGCTCGAAGCTAACTCAACCATGTCCAGATGCTACGATTGAAACTACGAGGAAAAGCTTTTCGAAGCACCAAAAACAGCTGTGTTGAAAATGATGTGGAGTTTGGATGGATTTAATGCCGTTAAAAATGGCGACATCTGCTGGCCAAATTCTTCGGTATTGCATTTGAATGAATTAATCAAAAATACGACACTAGTTTAAAACCTTATACCGATTCCTTTGTTGGTATTTTTGATCAAACATGCTTGTATTCTAAAAAAAAAAGATCAAACACATCCAGTATTCCAAACCAACATGACTCCTTCAGTATGAATATGATTAAACAAGGCTTCAAAACCTCAAGCTGCGATACGTTTTACTTTGAAATGGCGTCAGTGGTGAACATACCATCGCTACTTAAAGTTCTCAAACATTGCAATTAAGAACAAGCAATAAAAAACCATGGTAGGAGATGTGTGATCACACCTGACTAATCACATGAACAGTCGCATCATGTTTTCAAGGGGATTTTTGTAGATTTTGACAGATTTTCTTTATTTTTCTAGTTTGCTATGGGGCTGAGGAACATCTTCACACCATCAATCCCCTCCTCTCATTGAGACCACGTAACTGACGTCATCAGAAAGCCGGGAAATGGACATCATCTTCTTCTTTATAAATCCTACTGGTCAATGTCTGAGATGTAATGAGTGAAAGCTATCTGTTTCCGTATTGAGTATGGTTTTGCTACATACACAGTAAATGTACAGAGTGTTGACTGGACTATCAGTTGGATGTTTGTTTGTTTTTGTCAATGTGTGACACTGATGTTTGAGATACCATCCTTTCCATGTCTTTCTTCTTTTTATTTGTAATTTAATATTTCTGAAAATAAATCCTCCAAGAAATGACACTCTTGTCTTGATTAATACAAGAATTCAGGGTGATGCTCTGTTTGAAAAATCTGAATTCGGATTTGATGGTAAAAAAAAGTTCAAACAACAACAAAAAATTATATTGGAACATGATGGATTGCTTTGTGTAAAGATAGTTAAAGGCCTTCCCAGTGGACGTTCCACTAAGGCCCCATCCACACGAAGCCAAAACGCTTATAGTTTCAAAAACGTTCTTCATAAAGACGGAGCTGTTTCAGTAAATGTGCCTGTTCACACGAATTCACTTGATACGTCTGAAAACGATGTAAAACATATGCCAGGCCTGTTGGTGGCGCTATGACGGCGTAACAGAAACAAGCGGAAACTGGCGGCGGGACTTTAGGCATGCAAAATCTGTATACGATGTAAACATAGAACATGGTGGCGGCAAGTATGAGTGGACGAGCTGGTACGAATCTAGTCTGGACGCTTGCACATTTATTGAGAGGTGGAGCTATGACGCAAGCGTGTCAGAAAAAGAAGCGGACAGGGCGTAACAACGGTGCCACGTAAACGGCGTTTTGACATCTTTGCACTCTGGGACCTAGGTTCAGAAATGCTCATTTTGAGACCCCCAAAACGCCAGCTTCGTGTGGATGAGACACGGGTTTGATGAAGTATTTGTGCCTTTATGCCTGGGCTGGTCTTGGTGTGGATGGGGCCTAAAAATATGAGAATATGTGAGAAATAATGATTCATAGATCTCTTATCATAATGCATCTTGGTTTCCTCTGTTTCTACAGTTCGACAGTCACATTTTCCAACTTCCATCCAACGTATGCATCAGAATATCTTGAGTGTAGTCGAGGCGTTGTCGGAAACGCACCAAATTACAACATGTGTTGCTGCTTTGAAATGTGTGAAGTGTTAGAATAAGGAAGCTTGCTTCTTATCACTGCAAATAACTTTTTATTTCTGCATGCGTACAAAAAAAAAAACATCCCTTCAAGTCACTTGTAGTAGCAAAAAACAGATCATTGTACTGCAAAATGAGTTCATATGTGAAAATAAATAGTTAACAGAATTGGTATAAAATTGCTTATAAAAAACAGACAGTCCTGTAGTTTTAATAAATTATGTTCTTATTTAACGATCAGGTTAATTTGCAGTCCAGAAATTAATAACATTAAAATCGTTGTAACAAATACAAATTGTGTTTTCAGTGCATTTATCACACATCATTCTCTCTAATAAATAAGCAAGTATAAATAGGTTAAATAATATAGTGGGTAATTCAAACTCTCAGGCATACAGTAGTCAACATATACACAGCTACTATAACCACAGCTTGTCGTTGCATTTGCAGCAGCAGGGGTAACGGTGGTAACAGCACCCCGAGGTAATCATTCACAACCCAGCTTTATAACTTCATCTTTTTAACAGTAGTGAACTAATGGATTCAATTCCCCTGTTGGCCAAAGGTCCTCTGGGCTTCTCCATTTTATTCATTGAGTTTTTGGCATCGACGAGGAAGATGTGGAAGTGGTGCAGGATGCTGTGCGCCATCATCTTTCTCTGGAAGTTATCTGGGTTTTTGAGCCCCTTTAGCAGCTCCTCCTCCTGGGTGCTGGTCAGCGCCGCAACCCGATCACGGTGCTTCATCTGTGATATAATCAGTTCAATAGTGATATTTAACATGAGGTGCAATGCAGGAGCAGACGTCATGAAGTCATTTAAACAAGACATAATCAAAAACAGGTAAAAATGAAAATACGTAGTAAGTTAAAGCAGGGCAGATGCTTTTAATACAGTAATATCTATAACCATTAGGTAGAATGTAAGTGCTCAAGTATTGTGCAATTTTGAAGTAGTTAAGTATTTCTATTTTGTGCTACTTCACACTTTCAGTCACCCCACATTTTTAAATATTTCTTTTTTACTAAAACACATCTAAGCACCTGTTATAGTTAAAATGTGTTACTCAAGCAAAGTATTTGTATATTGCTGTGTAGCTACTTAAATGAAGGAACCAAAAAAGAACCAAAAGAAAGTGGTTACATCAAAACAGCTGCACACAGGCCACAACACTACACTGACAAATTTAAATATTAGTTTCTTCCTCACTGTTCAGCCCAGAAGACACGTTTTCAGCCTGTCAGACGTACCTTGTCTTTGATCATCGTGACGACGGGCCCGCTGTATAATCTGACTGCATGGAGAAGGGAGCTGTTGGGGTACTCCGCCTCCACATGCTTGAGAAGAACCGTGTAGGTGAGCAGGCCTTGGGCCAACCTCTGGAGACAAGCCTCCTGGATGGAGGAGAGACAAACACAGTTAGTGCTCACATCAGATACGCTGAGGTATCAGTGGAACAGGATTAGAAAGCAGGAGGAGGAGAGCAATTACCTTGCTGAAGTTGGAGCTCGGGCATCTTGATGGGAACACGGGGGATTTGTAGTGCTCGAGGAATATCACGTCAATGTGGAACTCATCGTTAAACTGACAGAGGAGAAATGATGAAATAGAAGTGATGAAGGCCACACTGTGTGATCACAAGATTTAAAAAAATAAATATCTACTGATTTAGATCAACTTTTTAGGTTACTTTGAAAGGGTGGTTGACACAATAATGCTGGTATTTGAATGAACGTCATAGTGTTTATAATTTAAATTCAAATTTCTGCATTAGTTGTTTAGTTAAAATTAAATTCAGGTTGTAACCGAATGCAATTGGCTTGACAACCTAATTTTTCCTCACTGTGAGTTTAGGATTTCAAGTCCCTTCAGAAGTAATTAAAATACATTTGATTGTAGAGAAAAGTTAATTCCCTGAGCTCAAGATAGTTTGTTGGTTGAACATAATTTCATTAGATTGATGCAGACTAATTGTTTTTTTGTTGTTGTTGAGCCGAGTATTGTTTCGTAGAGTGCAGGATTTCAGGATTACATGCACTTTAGCTTTAAAACTGACTTAATAAAACTTAATAATAGCTGTTCATGTAAACGACCTCAGTAACAGCTTCATGAGAATGATCAAGCCCTCACCTCCTTCTCGTGACGTTGAGTGACTTGAAGCAGTCTCTGGATGTCAGAGGGCTCCTCCTCGACCTCCTCACCTGAGGTGTCACCTGCCGGATTGTCGAGGGTCTCGTCTTCGACCGGGGCTCCGGACGCACACAGCAGCACCATCAGAGCTGCCAGCACGGCTGCAGAGAGCAAGTGTGGATCTGCGTGGAGAGGAAGAGCGTGAATGAATGAATGAATGAAAAGGGGAAGACAGGCAGGAAACATGCACACCACAGGCTGCAAATAACTTACTGAATTTAGAGGGCATGACGCGCTGCTGGGAAGAGCTTGTTGAGCTTCTGCTGATGCTGAAGGCTGTCTTGGCTTGTCTCTGCCATGAGCTGTCATTTTATATTCTTCAGAATGGAGGGATTTCCCAATACCTCCTCGTAACAGGCGCAAACTAGATCAATAGTTGGTGACAAGCATCCGGTCTGTAGGTGGCGGATGATGATTCTGATGAAGATGCTGATTGTCTTCCAAATGAATGAAGAAATTCAATCTGCTTTTATTGTCTTTATTATTATTAAGATGTGATTTGAAGGATAAAGAGTGATTTGGGTAATTATAGCAATATTGAGGGGGCCAGCATTAACATACCAGAAAAAATCCCTCCGATATTTTCAGCTAAGTCATTTAAAGGGAAAATCCACTTAAAACCAGACATTTGCATAGCAGCATTCCAACAGCCTGCTGTGGTAAAATCCACATACATTAAACAAATAAACACATAAATGTTCTTCCCCACACGTGACCAGGTATGATATAAATCTGTCACTCTGTTATCAGTTTTCTGGATTATAATTTGTGAAGTTGCATCTACACTCTTCTACACTTATACTGTATTTCTAGAAAAACGTAACTGGTGCAGAGTTTCTTCTTATCTCCTGAAATCAGTGAGTTTCTTGTTGTTTCCTCACAGTTTGGTTCCTGTTCTAATATTAGTCACTGATGCTTGGTTTTTCCAACTGCGAGTTTGACCAACTGAGGCAGCGCTTTGGCTCATCGGAATATTTTACTCATTAACGTGTACTGTTTGAATCTTTTTTGATGGAATCTCAGCAGCTTGGGTCGATTGGTGGTCCAGACTTGGTTCCTTAGACAGTTTGTCCAGCTGATGACTGGAGCTTAATGTTAGAAGGGAGAAGATATGGCATTTGCTGCTCCGGTACATGTTCTACTTTCAGATTAGGGCTTTACATGACCCGAGAATATTTATCAGAAACGGAGCAGGAAGTATAAGTAATAGCACTGTTCCAAACCTCACACGTGTTTGTATCAGAAGGCCTTTTAATAATTAAAATGTTTAGGTTTAACCATTAAGTTACACTGTGCTTCATTCTTGATGCTGCGTTTGAGCCTTGCACTGCTCCAATTTAAGTTTTATTTCACCGATTATTTTTTATATTTCATCCATGATGTTTTATTTTATGTTTTTTTAATCATTTTGAAGTTTTATTCATCTGTATCACTTATGCCTACCTGTTTTGATGTTTATAATAATAATAATAATAATAACAAGAAGAAGAATTTTATGAAATCTTACAAAACAAACATATTTTCTTGATACTTTGCTTACAATAGTTTTGCATTTTTTATTCAAGTGAGACTTTTAATGTGGCACTTTTTACTGTTCATTAGCAGTTTGGGGTGTTTTATGCTGTAAAATATATTACAAAGGCATTAATTAAATATATTTGCCTTAAACTCTTCCAACTTAAAAATGATCAGCACACTCGCCTTTGTCTGGGCGACACTGTGTTTCACAGTACAGCCCTTATTCATTTATTTCAGACTTTTTACTTTTAATTATCCACTTCAGTGCCTGGAATTAGATTTTATACATTTCCTACCCATGGATTAAGTTATTTTTTTCCTTTTCTTTTCTTTTAATTGCTACTTTCTCACCAGCGGCTGAAAGGCACTTTAGAATCACTCCTGTTATAATTCCTTGTCTTAAAACTGCCACCTAAGTGAAAGAAGCCCTCCACACTTCAAATACAAATATAAAGTATAAATACTGCTCATGTCATGAAACTGATGTATGATTCCCTGACATCAGGAGAAGCTTTGCCAAGTCTAAAACCTTTAATAAAATGACTTTATAGTGGAGGAATTTGGGGTTTAACAGAAGTTTAGCTTGTCTAAATGTGTGCATTTTCACATTAACCTGTGAAAAAGCAACTGCTAACCAACACATTCTTTCTTATACCTTAGCACTGTAAGGAATGAGGAACTACCGAGACAAGGGTGGTGCAAGAATTATACAGAAAAATAGTGTATGGTGTGATAAGTGAAAGCAAACGTTGAAAGGTTTGCTGGTCTGCTGAATCACACAAGAGAAAATGAAAGAGATTTTCCTAAAATGTTTAAAGAAAACTGGAAATATTTCCCTCAGGCTTGATGATGGAAAAGTTACCTTAAAGTTCTCTTTTCGGTTCTTGTTTGTGATTTTGTAAATCATCACACAGATCCGTGACACAAAGCATTTTATTGTTGGATCGCACTGACATACACTTTCAGTTACAGCCACACTGTTGCACCAGGACTAAGCTGTTTCCAACCAGTACCAAATATTTTCATTTTACACAACCAGCATTTCTTCTTAATTTTAAAGCTCCATTTGATGATCTTCATTTATCATGCAGTTAAAGGTCACACCCTATTTAACTCAGAACTGTGAACTCTATTTCACAACAACAACAAAAAAAATTTAGCGGCACTTTCTCCTTTTTTTTTACGATGAGTCACAGCTAAAAACAGCAAGTTACAAGTTTTACTCCCTTCTGAAGCAAGAGGGTAGTTTGGTTTGTTTGCACACACACAATTTTCATTTAAATGTTAATTACATTCAGTCATCTTGTAGAAAACATAATATAGAGACCTTTACATTGTGCCCGAGGGTTTTTCCAGCTGTGATAGCTGCTAGAAATAATAAATAAATAATAAATTCCGAAGACGCAAGCTCCCTCCTCCCACACCAGTGAACATCCAGAGAACAGACATTGAGATTGTGGAATCTTATAAGCACCTGGGTGTCCACCTGAACAATAAACTGGACTGGTCAGGTAACTCAAACGCCCGCTTTAAGAAGGGAAAAAGCAGACTATCTGCTTTTGGTGTGGAGGGGGCTCTTCTTAAGTCCTTCTTTGACTCGGTGGTGGCATCAGCCATCTTTTTTGGAGTAGTCCGCTGGCAGGAAGAGACTGAACAGACTGGTGAAGAAGGCCAGCTCTGTCCTGGGCTACCCTCTTGACCCTGTGGACGTGGTGGCTGACAGAAGAATGATGGCCAAGTTGTCGTCTCTGATGGACCAAACGTCCCACCCCTTACAGGAGACTCTAACATCACTGGGAAGATCATTTAGTGACAGGCTCCTTCACCCGCGGTGTCTCACAAAGAGATGCCGCAGGTCTTTTCTTCCTGCCGTGGTCAGACTCTTTAACCAACAGTAAACTCCAAAACAGACACAAAGTGCAATAATATCCCTGTTAAGAATGCTGCTACTTGTGCTGCCATATAGCTCGCTGAGTTAAGGTGTTACCATGTGGGCGCAGGTTGCCAGCCGCTGTCATGAGTTCGAGTCCGGCTCAAGACCCTTTGCTGCATGTCACTCTCCTCTATACCCTCTTTTGCACTGTCTCTCTCCGTCACTAAAAATGGGAAAACTCCCCCCAAAAATACTTTAAAAAAAAAAGAATGCTGCTACTCTCTGTAATCTACATGTGCTATAATTATTTTTCTCGTCATTTACAGTGTGCAATATCACTTCATGTCACTACTCAACATGTGAAATATGTCTATACTTATTAGTCTGGGTATATATGTCTGACTCATATTATTGGTTCTGTACAGTTTTTTTTTTTTTTAACCTTTTTGTACATATTTTATACTTAGTAGTTCTGTACATATTTTTCTTATGACACTTTTTTTTTTTTTAAACTTATTTCATATGTTCTTGCTTGCACTATCCACTTTGCTACTGTAACAATGTAAATTTCCCCGTTGTGGGACGAATAAAGGATTATCTTAT
>OMNN01024393.1:0-17393 GCA_900302755.1 Chromis chromis
GTGGATCCTTTGGGTACTCTGGCTTGTGCAGTGGGGCCTCTGTCAATCAAACTTGCTTCACTGCATCCTGTTGATGCTTGATCAGAATGGGGTCTAGGAAGTTTGGAGGTCAAATCAACATCTTGGGCCATTGTCATGTTCCTCAAGATGTTCCTGATTGTTTGATGTTTTTGCCATGTGGTGGGGTGCATTTTCCTGCGGGGGTAGGCCAGTGACATTTGGGATTTCCATTTGCATGAGGGAGTGTGCTTGTTCTGGGACAATGTTTATTTGGGTGTCTAAGTCTCATCAACACGGATGTTCAAATCCAAGGTTTTCCAGCAGAACACCACATAGTACCAATATGATCAATGTTATTCACTTCACCTGTCAGTGGTCATAATGTTGTGGCTGATCAGTGTATTCAAATTAGCTCCACTTTGAGAGCATTATATGTTGCATACATATAAATTCGCAATTAAAAATATCACAAGAGCACTGTTTTCTTTGATACTTCTGCTGGAATCTTTTATGTGCTTTTACTCATTAAAAAGCATTACTTTTACATACACCAGTATTTTTACAGTACTTTTACTGCCCCTAAAAGATATAAGATAGTATTCCTCCACTGCTGCTCTCCAAGCAGCAACAAGAGTAACAGTGTAGACAATCCCTATAATTGAAGGGAATAAGAAGTAAAGATGGCCTGCCAGAACCTCATTCCTGTGAATTTAGACTTAATTAAATATTTAATCTTGATTAAATTGTACACACCCAGTGGAATGTGTCCAGTTAAATTGTTTCCAACTTCTATTGTTGATTAAATATTTCATTTCTTTGCATTTTCAATGAGCTGTGGGAACTAACTTGTTCATGGCTCCTGTGTTTTAGTACTGATGCGGACAGCAGTCATGTATCTTGGCCAGACTCTTCTCAAGTGCCTGTAAATGGTACGCTGACCCTGTTTTGTTCAGACATCTAAGAAACATCTTAATGAGATAAAAGGCGCTTCACTAAACTTAATTTCCTCTCAGGGTTGGATTTATCGTCTTCTCAAAGCAAAGCGACTTCGTCAGAAGGCCTCCAGTGTTCCTGGTGAGTTATTTCACTCCTTGAATCACTACTTGCGTTTGTTTCCTACAGTCAGTTTGTGGTCATAATTATTTGTTTGGCTTCAGTGATGGAAAGGACCTGTCAGGCACAGTGGCTGAACTGAAGCATGCACACCGCAAGCTGAGTGAGCAGAACAGCAGCCTGCTGAGGACAGTGGCTCAGTGTGAAGACGTAAACCTGCAGCTCACTCTGGAGATCACTGAGCTGCGAGCAAAGCTGGTCAGGTGAAGGATTAACCGCTTTCTTCTTCATTTACTTCCAGTCTCAGTACGCAGGATTACACTGTAATTCCTTACAAAAGCTCATTATTATGTCATTATCTTCATTATTTCTCATATGACCTCAGTGATATAAGAAATTGTATTTATAGTAGTATTTGATAACACAAAATACAAATGGTATTCTGTAACAACATAGCACACATTTAAAATTAAATTAAAAGGGAGCAGGGTGACCAAACATCAAATATCCTGTGTATGTTAAAGCTGGTGAACCCCAGCTAAGGGACAGGAAAAGATAAGTAAGGTTGAAGTACTGTTTATTGATGGGCAGGTAACAGGAACCAGGGAATCAACTGGAGACTGGAGAGTAGCATGGTTGGTAGCTGGGAAAGTGAGGCTATAGCTTGAACAGGTAGCTGAAGGTCTGAGGCTGAAGCTCGGGCAAGCAGAAGGAGCTGAGCTTAGCCGATGATGGAAACAGAAACAGAGGCACAGAGAAACAGGTTTAAACCAAAAGGCAGAAGGCAGAATTAAAGAGGCTAGAAACGTGACAGAGTCTACAATCTGGCTAAGTGTAAGTGACAGTGCTGAGTATTTACCGAGGTCTTGTTTATGGAGCTGCATGCAGCTGGCGGAGATCTGCTCTGACTCCAGCACACCTGCCTCCACTCCTGCAGCACACAAACAGAACGAGAGACAGACGGGACACACAAGGGAAGGAGGGAAAAAAAACTGGGAACACAGCCGAGGCCCTGACAGCATACTTGATATTGACTGAGTCAGGATCATTTATAAGTGAAACATCTTTATTATATCACCTCAGATGCATCTTTTAGCTGCTTGAAGCCACAGCTCTACTCTAAATATAGTGGAAAACACAGCAAAGTTAGATCAGTGTCTCTGCTTGGCCATTGCTTCTTTTGCACCTGAATTTCAACACTTCGGTTTACAATAAATTTGTCCCATTGATACAGAAATGTGTTTTGTGCTTATTGGATTTCAGGAGTTTTTAAATATCAGTCACTTAATCCACCTTTTCTGGACCTGTGACACAAAGGGGCCTTTAGGACCTCTGTCATAGATACACATATATACCATTTTATTAATTATGTGGTTTATAACATTGTTCCTTCATTGTTAACATTCATTTACAGATGGAGGGAGTTGTGCATCCTTAATACTACACATTACTATTACAGCATATAGAGTTTATTTTATTGTAGAAAACTGCACTAAAGAGCTCTTAGGTAAACATAGATTAAAATCTCAGTTTTTACCTTTTTGCCACTTTAGATTTGAGTAGAGGTCTGTCCTTTTGACAGCATCAAGAAGCTTTGATGTTGTTTTTTTTTGGGTGTGCGCAGTGCTCAGCGGTCAGCAGTGAGAGCCAGATCCCTGACAGAAGAACTGGAGGAGACACGTCGGGCATTTAAAGAGGCTCAGGAGAGAGCAAGTCGCACCCAGAGCAGTTGCACCAAACTGGTACATCAAACACTCAGCAGTCTCCCAATGAAGCTTCTGTCTAAGTTTGATTTGTTTGTTTTTTTATCATGTAAATGTTTTTTGGTCTTCAGAGCAATGAGGTTGAATGTCTGAAGGTTCATATTAGGAGGCTTGAGGACAAGGTAAAGTACATCTTTAAAATAAGTCCAAATGGGCCTACAATGCTTCAGAAAGTTGTCATGTGATTTCAAAAAGTCCCTTGTGTCATCACAGAATGAGAAACTCACCTTTGAGAGGACGTGTTCTGAAGACAGCCTCAACAAACTGAGGAAGGTCAACGCTGAGTTGAGGGTACGAACAGATCAGTGACATACTGTTGTGTTTCTCTCTGTGTTATGAGTTTACATTGTGAGTTAAACATCTGTATGTTCACAGGCTAAACTTGAGGAAACCCTGGTTCTGTTGACACTGAAAGACAGAGATATCACAAAGGTCCGTTTATGGTGGTCACGAGGCAAATTATCAGCTCACGTGTTTATTTTGTGTTTTAACTTTTCTCTCAAATATCCCTCTGCAGAAAGACATTCTTATGGACAAGATGAAGAACTCTCACGTGGAGAATCACAAAATGATTGAGGTGTGTTTGACGCTTAATTGCAAAGCAAAAGGCATATCAAACAATTCCATTTAAAACTTGAAGAATGATTTGTTCTCACTGTATATCTGTAGATCATCTAATTTTGTTGTGAAACCAAGAAAGGTCGTTACATCATCTTAAATCACCAAAAGAAATCAATTTCAGACACTAATATGAGGCGCTTCAAAATGGAAATTCCAGTTAGCTGATTGTTGTAATACTTCAGTCAGTATTACAACAATCAGCTAACTGGAATTTCCATTTTGACTGCTATTCGATGTGTTCTTTTGTTGCAGGGTCTGCAGTCAGAGCTGACGAGGCTACAGGAACATTCACACCGAGTTCTTTTGAGGTATTTTCATTTAGAAGTGCGTTTGTCAAGTGAAACATAGGTATAAGTGTTGCTGCACACTGAAAAGGCTTTTGTACATTGCTCTGGATAAAAGCATCTACCTCAACTTTCTTTCTGTGTAGCAATCACAGGAATAGTTGTTCTTTATTCTCTGGTTATTTATTTATTATAAGGAGCATAAAATTTAGCATTACACTACAGTGGAAAGTTTGTTATACTGGTACTGCATTTTCCATAAAAGTGGAGGACTCACAAGAGATGCCATCTTTCAACTCTGCAACCAATCACATTCCTCACATACTATAGGAATTATAAAACATCTCTATATTGAATGACAATTTCAAAAAAACTTACAAGTTGCAATTATAAATGTATCCCAAAATAGTTTATATGAATGTAGTACTATGATGTGAATGCTTAGAACCTCCAAGAACCAAACCACATTCCCAACAAACTTTGTCTGTTTGTTTGTGTTTGACCCTTGGGAGTTTTAAGCATTCACATTATGGTATATTATATTTAGCCCATTTAATGTAAACAAATTCAGGACAGATTTATGATTCTGTTTTCTAACTTTCTGTGTGTTATTGAAAATTGCCGTTCCACCAGAATGACGTTTGGGATTTATGCCCTCCTATAGTATGTGGGGAGTGTGGTTGAGTGGCTTAAGATGGTATCTCTTTGTAACAAATAATTTCCCTGATGAAGTTTTAGCAGTGAAACATCACAAATAGATGTATTTTCACAATTTAAACAGCAGCAGTAGTCTGTTTGAAACTTTTGGATATGCTCGTCTCTCTCCTACACAACTGTCTCATGAAATAGATGTGCAAAGAGGAGAAGAAGGCTCAAAGTCAAAGCCTCAGTAGCAGAGATATTCAGACTTATGTCTCTTGTATGGCTCAAACTCCTGAATCACTGGATGCTGCATTTAATATATTGCAACTCCGTAGTTTCTTTCAGAAAACCCTCTCTGCCTTTTAGATACTAAAGTTTCAAACCCCACATTTCCAGTTCTAAATTCTGTTTTTCTAAGTAAGTAAAGTAACCTAAACTTCTAGTGTAAAACTAGCGGAGGGCCCCTTTAACATAGGGTTAACTAGCAAAGACTATGGCACAACGATGTGAGGTTATAATTATAACGAGGAGAAGTGTTGGGTGATGGGGAAGAGTAATGGAACTGAGGGTGAGGATGGATGTGGAGGTGATGTGTTCAGGTACATTTGGGACGTCTTGACATTGGAGGCTGTGGAGATGGAGGCTCAGGGTGGAGTTTCTGTCTCAGGAGATGGTTTGCCTGAACTGAATATGGACCCCAGATGGTATAAAGAGGAGAGAAGACAAGGAGGGAAGAGGGGATGAATTGATAATAAGAGGTGGGAGTAGGGATGAGGTATGAGGATCAATTGATAAAAGGAGGAAGCAGGAGATTGAGACAAGCTTGGGTTAAGTCAGTATGAGATAGCTAGCTATAGGCAATGAGAAGAGTGGTTGAGGCGTAGCCATGCTCCCAAACTGTAGTGAACAGATTTACATATTTCATATGTATCTGCTGTCATGGTTTTGTAGGGTAGTTAAATATTTGTTTTTCTAAGGAAAAAAAGGAAGTGCAAGCTAATGAGAGGAATAACATGATAATTTAACATGACAAATCAATAACAAAACAAAACAAATATTTTATTTTATTTCCTTTTCTGAATCCTGACAGGTACGACAGAAAGTGTATCAGTCCTCAGGGTCTCTACAGTCCCCCAAACCACCGCTCTCTGCAGAGCGAGATGCAGGACATACAGCAGGTAAGTGTCACTTGCTGTCCACAGTGCTGGTCATCTATTCCATGTAGTCAATGTTACTTCTGTCTTTGTTTACAGCAGCATCATAGAGGCCTGGACGACATAAGTCTCCCATCCCTCCACACACACAGTGAAGATATTCAGAGCATCATCCACAGGATCAAGAGCGCAGAAATAGCTCATCTTCTGCACAATAAATATCCTGAGAGGGTGAGGAGGAGCAAGCACAGAGGATGATAATGATTACATGCAGTAGCTTATATGTGTATAAATCTTATTTCTCTTCCCTCTCACACAGGACTCTGTGGTCGCTTCTGTGGAAATACAGGAGAGACCTTTTCCTCACCACCAACAGCAACAGGCAAGCCTCAAGCAGCAGCTTGTCAATGTGTATGTGAGTTTTTTACCTCCCTTTCTCCTGTTATGGTAACAGACTGGATATGGTTGATGTTAGTCTCTGTTCTGAGAAGCGAAGCTAATAAAAAGAGTGTCTGGCATCTCCATTATGCAACCCACAAGAGTTACTATCTTCTGTGTAAGACTAAGTGCAGTTTTAGTGCCCCTTGGTAACTACAGACATAACAGTATGTAGGGAAGATGTTTATAAAGCTGTGGTGGTGGTTTCAGGCTTCAGGAGCTTGAGCTGCACAAGTGTGTGTGGGAGGAGAAAGGGGAGAAGGTGGAGGAGCGCTGGAAAGCCTGGGAGCAAAAGCAAAGCCAGACTGGGAGCCAGAGTCAGATCCAGGAGGCCAAGAAAGTGGCCGTGGTAAACTGGTGGAAAGCCCGCAGCGTGGAGGGGGCTAAGGCCCGCACCAAAGAAACCAAGTCAGTCCAGGAGCTCTCAGAGACACAAGCGAAGCTCCAGCAAGCAGAGCAGACGATCACTGATATGAGGGAGCAGGTCTGCCACCTGCAAGCCTCCCTCAGATCTGCACAGGAGTGTGCCGAGCGAAAACACACCAGCAGAGTTCTTTGTATTGACAAGGCAAACAACACCGAAGAGGACAGAACTGTGGAGAAGGTGGTGAAAGATCAGAGGGATGCAGCAGTGGCCACGGATCCTGTGGAGATCTCAGGGGGAGCAGCCCCAGAGCAGGAACAAACCCGGCTTCAGGTGACCGCTAAAGGCCTTCTGGCGACCCTCAGACGGATGGAGACGATGGTCAACAACGCCTTGGAGACCGCCGAGCTGGTGAGGGAGAGCGAGCAGAGGGTGAGCCAGGTGAGGGTGAGGATGGAGAGCATCACTCAGAGGGTGGAGGAGGCTCTGGGCCGAGCAGCCGACACCGATGAGAAGCTGAACGTTCTGGATGCCAGAATCAAAGCTACGGCTTCAACTCAGGTTTGTCTGCGTAAGAAATTTGTGTTAACTTTACCTTAGGGTAACAGCTTAACTGCATCTTTATTTAACTATAATCGACAGAAAGCCATGTGGAGAAATACATTTTAGAAAAACAACAGCAAATTACAAAAACATATAACTTGAAATTAAATGTATTATTGCCATGGGCGTCAGTATTTTTCAAACATAAAAAACAGAAAAGTTTATCATGCAAACCAGGTATTGGACGTGTTTATAATATATATATATATAATATAAAACTTAAAAAAGGTGTGTGTGTGTGTGTGTCTGTGTGTGTGTCTGTGTTCAATTTGCAAATGTACAGAATACATTTTGACAATATGCAGTAATTAATCTTTATTCATCATTTTTGTTTTTTGGGCACCAAGAAGATGAGCTTTGTACAGGCTTTATATGTATTTTTATGTAGAAAAATTGCAAAAACATGAACCGTCATATTTTTGGGGGAAATTTTATATACAATCAATATAAAGAATGTCTTGTTGGCAAATTGTTACACAAGCTTGAACATTTCACACTGTTTACATGTAGTAATACTGTATTAAATCTGTTCTCTCTGTCTGCACTTTCCTAAAGTCTCCAGCTCTCAGTCTGCCAGCTGATCCTGGATCAGACTCCACCAGCTTTATGTCTGAGTCAAATGCGGAGCCTGAAGAGTTGGGCAGAGCCGAGGGTCCTCCTCCATCTCCTGTAATCCCAGAAGTGAGCGAGCCTCCACAGCTACCCATGAATGGTATGGTGACTGCGCCTCAGAAATCCGCCTTCAGAGTTGTGGTGGTTATGGGGTATACAGTGAGACACAGATAAATTAAAGCTACTTCCTTTTCTGATGGTAATCCCTGAGGATGCCTATTTACATCGCACACAACAGCTGGTACAGAGAGGAGGAAGAGAGAATACGCTTTTAGGGAGTCTATGTTATTTATCAAAGGGGGCCGTGGGGGAAAATGGGGGAGATCAGAATGATTTTTTATGTAAACACAATGAGGGTCAAGTATTTTTGGCTACATGCATCTTCGCACGCTTTTATACTTTTTTAAAGCAAAGGCGCTTTTTTTGTGAGTTATTTATTCCCTGTTCTCAGAGCCTGTGGTTCAGCCTGTTTTATTAACATTTTAAATGCCCTTAAGTGCTTAAAAAAGACACTGAGGAACTAAAATCTGCAGTTTGCACAGTAACAATGCAGGTTTTTAGTTGCAGTAATTTGGGATTTATCAAATAACTGGAATGTGAGTAAAAGAATATGAATTAAGCACATTTATAGTTGAACTCATTTAGAAATTCTTACTCGCTTTCTTGTTGAGAGTTAGTTTAGCAGCTGTTAGCTTTATGTCAATACAGGAAATACAAAGCCAATTTCCAGTTTTTATGCTAAACTAAGCTAACTGACCTCATATTCCAGCTTCATATGTACCAAGAGACTGATATCTATATTCTCATTTGTCAACAAGAAAGCAATTATACTTCAACATTTTTTATTTTTAACTAGAAAAAGAAGAAATACTGTCTTTGAGTGCTGGAAAGCTGATAGATCTGCACTGCGCACTAATAGGTTTCTCAGTTTTCACATATTTTCACCATTAATCATGTCGCAGTAATTGTTTTTGGCCAAAGGAGGGTCGTGTTGTTTCACCTCTTCAGGAAAGGTCACAGAAAGTATTTCCCCCCTTAGAAAGAGTGCCGGTGGCTCAGAGGGCCAAGTCTTACATTCAATTGTTTATTTGTGATATAGAGGAGAGTTGGGAGCTTGTTGAGGTTGCTGAGAACACGTGGGTGGCCTCAGAGGGGGGAAATTATACCCTAAAGGAGCTGACAGTAGTTGTGTAAATGTCCAGTTGTTTGTTTTAGAGCCTTATGTCTAAAGTTAACATTGTCCAGTGCCATGATGGTGCATCCACATGTCCAAAAAGCTGCTGTGGGACAAACAGTAAATACTGAAAATGTAGAGTCCAGTTTCCACCATCCACAAACTTGTTGTGGATGGTGTGTAACGCAGTCCAATGACTGCCATTGTGAGGACAGTTTTATCTTTCAACACAGTGAACTGTACATGTTACTCTACTTTACTAGTTTATTTTATTTATTAATCATGGGTAGCATATAATAATCAATAACACAGAAAGTAAAACATCACAACACAAAGAGTGTTCTAAAACACATTACACAACAAAACACTATTACTACTACTACTATTACTATTACTATTGCTACTATTACTACTACTATTACGATTACTATTACTACTATTACTATTACTACTACTACTATTACTATTAGAATAGAATAATAGAATAGAAGTACTTTATTAATCCCAGGTCTGGGAAATTGTTTTTACTACTACTACTACTACTACTACTACTACTATTACTACTACTACTACTATTACTATTACTACTATAACTATTACTACTCCTCGTATTACTGCTATTACTATTACTACTATTACTACCACTACTATTACTATTACTACTGTTACTATTACTATTACTACTACTACTACTACTATTACTACTAGTATTACTACTATTACTATTACTAGTATTACTATTACTACTATTACTATTACTGTTACTATTACTACTGTTACTATTACCATTACTATTACTACTACTACTATTACTATTACTATTACTACTATTACTATTACTACTACTACTATTACTATTACTACTATTACTATTACTACTAGTATTACTACTATTACTAGTATTACTATTACTACTATTACTACTGTTACTATTACCATTACTATTACTATTACTATTACTATTACTACTACTACTATTACTATTACTACTATTACTATTACTGTTACTACTATTACTACTACTACTACTACTATTACTACTAATATTACTAATATTACTATTACTATTACTACTGTTACTATTACTATTACTACTATTGCTATTACTGCTACTACTATTACTATTACTATAGCTATTACTGTTACTACTATTACTATTACCACTACTACTACTACTACTACTACTACAATTACTATTACTACTACTACTACTATTACTACTACTACTATTACTATTACTACTACGACTATTACTATTGCTACTACTACTACAATTACTATTACTACTACTACTACTACTATTACTTCTACTACTGTTACTACTACAACTATTACCATTATTATTATACCATTATTTTACCTCCGCCAAGGAAGTTATGTTTTTGCCGGCGTTTATCTGTTTGTTTGTTTGTTTGTTTGTTTGTTTGTTTGTTTGTTTGTTTGTTAGCAAGACAACTTGAAAAGTTATGAATGGATTTTAATGAAATGTTGATAATGGGGCAAGGAACAGATGATTAAATGTTGGTGATGTTCTGGATTACCATCTGGATCCAGGAATTTTTTTAAAGGATTCAAAGGTAGAAATTAGCTGCTTGGCGGAGGTCTGCGCTCTCCGAGTGCTTTTCTAGTTATTAATACTATTAATAACTAAATAATAACTAAATAATATTAACAAATAACAAATACATACAACAGAGCATCCCGAAAAATTAACAGTGCAAGTAAATCCTAAGGATGCGTGTCACATACTGTACACATAAAGTACTCACACACACAGTCACATAAACAAGTCTACAGCCATGCTGGAGGCTCATTGTGGTTGTGCTTATACTAGTTGCTACATCAGCATGTTGATAAATATTGTAATTGTCTTTCAGTAGGATTATGCAAAAACTACCAGACCGATTTTCATGAACCTTGGTGGAGAGGTGGATCATGGGTAAAGGAAGAAGTCATTCATTTTTGGTTTGGATCTGGTTTGTGATGCAAATAATATATCCCCAGAAGAACGGACTAATAGCCAAGTGACCGCCTAGTTCTGTAAAATTTCAACAAACAACACAAATGTCAAACTTGTTTTGGCGCCAGAAGAAAAGTTAGTGGATGACCAAACTCAGTAGGATTGTCATGATGGAAAACCACGATCGTCTGAACAAATATTCACAGCAATCCATCTGATAGTAGATGAACTGACTGACCAGATTACAACACAGTGATACAAAACCTAAAAATACATGTTGAGTTTTTTTTTATGTCTGTCAGGGCCTTTGTATTTGTTGATGCCATCTAAAGCACAACCCCACCTCCATTAAGGCTTCAATAAAACTATTTTACATTCCTTCCACTATCTTCCTCTTGCTAATAAAACATTGATATGAGATATTAAATCAACTCTAGTCTTACCGCTGTAACATCTCAAAGAAATAAGACTTGCTTTTAGGTTTTATGTCGTTGTTTAAAACAAGACACAGTCAGGTTGTGTAATGCATAAAGATCCCCTGAAGACTGAATATAAATAGTTTAGAAAAGCAGCGGGTCTCTAATGCTCTGCGTGTGTGTGGTGGCTGTAAACAGTGAGCTCTTTGATGGGAAATCTATAAATGAAATGTGGAAATTACAGAATCTCTGAAGCTGGAATGTGAATTAATTTGTGATCAGGTTGGACGCTTCCAGGAAAAGAGAGTCTCGTTAGGAAAATTATACTGCTTTAGGTAGTTTTCCATGTTTTTTCTCAGCGATTCATTCAAAATTCATGGAAATGTCATCATCAAATAAGCAATATAATAGCAGTTAAATTTTATTATTATTTGTATCTGTGTTTTAATTACCTTAACAGTGACATGTTGCTGCTGAGCCCTGATGATGCCCGATATAATATCTATGAGGTATTTAGTGCTTTGCTTGTGGCCACGATACTACAAACCTTTTTCCCCGAGAGCCCCTAAAGCCAACGACAAGAGCTTTCAACCAGCGGATCAAGCACCTCATGTACTCGAGGCGGTTGCCAGGTTATTGTTGCCCCTAGTTATGAAGGTGGGCTGAGTGGAATACTTCCTGAAACAAGAGTTACAATAGTTGTGCCAATGAGATGAATATCACACTGCCACCATCATCTTCACAGGACAGAAAACTCAATTTATGTCCTCCCCTGTTTGTTTCTCTTTCTGTTTCTGACGCACGTACACACACTCTCTCTCTTTCACTTCTTTCTTTTGTTAACTGACCCCTGACATTTGCATTGCACATGCTTTCCTGTTAAATGCAAATCAACTGTTGTCACTGTCTGTCTGTGCTCTGGCTCCAACAGGTGGCTCTGGACGAGGCAGCTGCAGCACGGTAAGACTCCCTCCTGCTCGATTACTGTAAAATGCAGTGTTATTTATGTGTGTAGAAGCACGACTGCATGCTGAAGACGTGTGTGTTTGTGTCTTTTGTGCTTTTTGTAGCAGCTTGTGGGAAATGCTCTATTTGTGGGCGATACTACGTAAAGATAAAGTGTGACTGCGCTGTTTGGCTTTGTGGTTTGGACAGTGGTGAAGAGGAACTAAGTACATGAACTTAGTATTTTCATTTTATATTATTTTGTACCTATTCTTCACTGCAATTCATGTGATAAAGCAGTATTTCTTAATCCTTAGTTACTAGGTGTCCTTCTTGGTAACACCTTTCTTTAAGCTCCTCTATCCAATATGTATAAGCAGCACAAAAACAAGTAATAAATGGCTTATAACACACTGTAATGCAGTTATAAGCACCTTTTTAATAATATACTGTATTTCTTAACAAATATATCTTCTCCTGTAATTGGATATTACAATATTCTATTATAATAAACAGTTATATCTGCTTACAACCACATTATCGTATGTTACAAACCAATACACTGCTTATAAATGCTGTGGGAACAAAGCGTTGCTCTTTTCAGACTGAGGTTCTGCAAAATATATCATAGGCTTGTAATATACAATGCATAAAAGGTAAAATCTACCTCCACGTCTTATTTTGGTCAACTGTTCAAATAGGTATGATATCATGATAAAGAGAAACTGGAGAAAAGCCAAACAAAATGAACACAACTTTCTGTCATAGAACTTCTGGGTTTTTTTCTACCTTCCTCTCACAGTAATCATCTTAGGACCCCTCAGACTTAGCTTGTGACCAACCACCCGGTTTGGGAACCTGTTGACTAAATAAATTAACATCTCAGCCTGCTGCATCAGTAAAAGGCAGCTTAGGCAGTGATCAGAATAAGAATCAGAATCAGAATGCCTTTATTGTCACTGTATTGTATACAGCAAAATTAGGGGCGCTGTTCCAGTTGGTGCATGTAAACAGTTTAAAAGTATAAAAACAGAATAGACAAATAATAATAGACTTGATAAGAATAATAGTAAAAAGGAAGGCAGCAGGTAGAAATTTTACAAAATGTACATATACACCGATCAGGCATAACATTATGACCACCTGCCTTAGACTGTGTTGGTCCCCCTTATATGGTCAAAAATGCTCTGAACCATTGGGCATGGACAAGAGGATGCCCTGAGAGGTCCTATTGTCCATGCCCAATGGACAAGAGGTCCTCTTGTGGGTCTGGCACCAGGACGCTGGCAATGGATCCTTTGGGTACTCTGGCTTGCGCAGTGGGGCCTCTGTCAATCAAACTTGTTCCACTGCATCCTGTTGATGCGTGATCAGAATGGTGTCTAGGAAGTTTGGAGGTCAAATCAACATCTTGGGCAATTGTCATGTTCCTCAAGATGTTCCTGATTGTTTGATGTTCTTGCCATGTGGTAAGGTACATTTTCCTGTTGGGGTAGGCCAGTGACATTTGGGATTTCCATTTGCATGAGGGAGTGTGCTTGTTCTGGGACAATGTTTATTTGGGTGTCTAAGTCTCATCAACATGGATGGCAAAATCCAAGGTTTTCCAGCAGAACACCACATAGTACCAATATGATCAATGTTATTCACTTCACCTGTCAGTGGTCATAATGTTGTGGCTGATCGATGAAAATAGAAAATATAAATATCAGGAAATGCATTTGTTCCTTTTTAAGTAATATGTTATTGCAAATGTTATGATATGATATTGCATGTTGGTAAAAGTTTTTTTGCGTCAGTATCATTATTTTAATAATGATATTGACCATGATACCTGGGTCTCAAGGGCCATTTTTCTCTAGAATATGTATCTTCACCTCATGAAGAAATGTTACTTGTGTGCGTAGGTTGCTGTAATGGTACTTCACCACTCACTCTGGGTAAAACACCATGAAATAAGTGTGAACACGAACCTTCTTGAACTTGAAACAAACAAAAAGAGCATGTGACCTTTCATCAAAAGAGAGTATTTAAGACCATCAGCTCACATTAGTTCAAATGGCGATGCTTTAATTTGCTGTGAACGTCAGCTGTGTAGCTCCAAACAATGTGTCCGCTGTGCTCCTTCTTTCCCACAACATGTAGGATGATGGAGGCATTTTAAGCACAAACCATCTTGCTACTGAAAAGCAGCACTACAGACAGAAGTTACGACAGTTCAGACAGATCACCCCGACAATAATGGACCTCGAGAGCTCGGAAGTGGATGCTTAGATTCCTCCTGGTTAGCAGAGTAAACACAGAACGGGAGGGACACAATCTATCTATCTCTCACAAACATGCCCTCACATGTAACAAGAGTCTCCCACAGAGATACAAAACAAACCCTGCGGGAGGGGGGAAAAAATTACATACTTTTCTAAGTTTCTTCAGGTTTTGGTTGAGGGATGATCAGAGGACCAGCAGCCTGAGAACACACACTCACGCAGACAGACACACACACACTCCACATCAGCCCAAAGAGGCGCACAGAGCCCTTCTCCTTAAATGGTCAAAGCTCCCAGGAGTGAAAGAGAGGCTGCTGCTGAAAAAAGACAGGGAACAGAGGGGACGGGAGAAGGAAGGAGAAGCCCCGAGCGTAGAGGAGTTTTCTGAGGAAAAGGCTAAGAGTGACAGTGTGACTGTGGGAAGTCGGTCCGAGTTGGAGAGATCAGCGCGGGTGTGTGTCTGTGTGTGTTCCTCTACAGCACTACAGCGGTCGACTCAGGTAATGTGCATGCTCTCTGTGGACAGGTTCAGTGGGATCGGCTGCATGGAGCTGTGATGTTTTTGGGTGCAGGTTCAGCTCTTGTCACTGCTCTGTTGCAAGTGAAGGTTTGCAGACAGTTGTTGGTCTCATTTGTAGCTGCTGTGGTGAGTTTACATGATCTAGTATGTGTCACCTTTCCCTTCTCTGGGAAACTTCTCTGCTTCCTAACCTGACTGTACGTCCCTCTCCTGTGCGTCCATTTCTTTTTCTTTCTCACACTTCCTCTGCTCTGTTATCTCGGATCGTGCCTCCGTGGTAACCACTTCCTCTCTGCGCTTCACACAACCAAATTTTAAACAAATCTGGCCAGAGGGAGTGGGCTTATGTAACAGAGGAGGGGAGGAGTGTGCCGGGTCCCTCCATCTCCTCCATCTGGGACGGCAGCGAGAAGTTAATTCTGACTGTGGTGGTTCTGATGGGCGAATAAGTTATTCCTTGTTGTGTAAGGATGAGGAAAGAGTTGTGTGCGAGGGGTTATCTGCGCTCAGGCTTGTATGTTCTGTCCTGTTCCCCCCCACAGGAAATAATCTGATGTGATTCAATTACTCTGCAATATTTATCTCCGTCTCATGGTGTGCTGGGGAAACACTCCTGCAGTGCAGCTTGACATCTTTGTTTGGGCCGAAGCATTTTCCAAGTAGCACGAGTTTTATCACAGCCATTGAAAGCAGGATTCTTTCATCTGAAGACATTTGAGCTTGTTGAGCTCCATTTGCAAGTTTGTTTGGGTGCTTAGTAAAGCATTTAAATGGGATAAAACAGACGAGGCAGCAGATGATGCACTGGCTGCAAACTGTTTAGTGCTTTTTTCCTATTGTTCCTCTTCTTTTCCTAAATATTCCTCTCCATATTTGGCATATTTTGAGAAAAAAGCAGCTCATGCAATTGATGACATGAAAAATGCAGGTGGTTGTTGCCAAAACTCCCCTGAACTTCAGGAGCAATTACTTAGAAACATCCAGTGACTCACTTTCATATTCATACATGCAGCAGAACCTTGAGGCTGATTTCTTTGAATCTAAACTGATCAATAATAACTTAGAAGTGAGTTCAGGCTTTCAGTCATGAGATGTTCTGTCCCTCCACAACAGCGGACAAGCGGCAAAAGTGAAGTAAAACAGCTTTTTTTAAAGTGTAAAAGCATCTGTTTCTGCAGACTGAGAGAGACATGTGAATATTCTACTGTATGACAGTATTCCCGCAGTCAGGAAGTATCCTCGCAGCTCACTGGGAGAGAGTTAAACAAGCCATTTCCTCCCCAGTGACTCACAGCCTTTTCTGTCCCTATATGTTCCCAAGAACTTGTCATGTTTGTGATGACATTGAGCAGCGCTCTGCATACTTTGGCCTCAAATTCTCAGAGGATTTGTCCAGCATTAAGTGCATGCCAAACCTCTGAAACAGCCGATAATTCATCACACCTCTCATTCGCTTGCACGGCTTATTTAACAGCTGGTGAATTTGACTAGAAGCAGTAAGAACGGATACACCTGTGCTGGTTGTCGTGGTGAATCTTTCTATTTTTGGTGAAATCAAACAAATGTGGAGAACATTAGCGTCTAGCACACCTGTCTTTGACACTAGGGAGTGCAGATCCTGCTTCTTCAAAGGGTTAAAGCTACCTTGCATTTATATTTGCATACATTTGTTGCTAAAAAGGGAACAGCAAACAATGGTTCAAACAAGTTGTACACATAATTACTGACTAAATTAGGTCATGTTTGCTTTTAGTTTAGTGAGCTACATAACTGCTGCGGCGTTCAAAGGACTTACAGCTGGAATAAATACTCAGTTATTCAATTTTTAATTGACAAAACAAATAATCAGCGACAAATTTGCTAACTGAATAAACATTTAGTAATGACGAAAGTTCAAAAGTTCAGGTTCAGTTCAAACATACATTTGCATTGACCATATAATGTTCTATAATCACATAGATGATCATGTAATTGAAGCTCTTTGTGATCTTTTATTCATATTGGCTCTGCTGATCATTTCCAGCTTATTGTTTTGGAGGAGAGGTTTTCTGTTTTTATTGGAGAGAGGCAGAGTGAAAGTGGGGGAGACAGGAGAGTGACATGCAGCAAATGGTCTTGAGCCAGAGTTGAACTCATGACTGCTGCTACGGGACTGAGCCCATGTGGTATCGCCTTAACTCAGTGAACTAAACAGCGGCCCGATATCTTTGATTTTTGTGTAACTGCCTCATCTGCAGCAACTGATGTTTTCTTTATTCCCATCAGTAAATGCTGCATCCTCATACTACTCATATTTGGTTATTCCTTTTGCAGTTTGTCTTCATTTTACGCTCTCATTCCTGTTATTATAACAATTCCGTCTCTTCCACCTCAAAGTTTCGTAAACAAATATTTAATAAATTCACTGCTGACTGGCTTTAAGCAAAAAACATTTAGTGCAGACTCCACGATAGCGGTTTCTCCTCTCGGTAATCTTCCACGCAGCATGTTTCTTTCCTAATTTATCCACAAGCCCCTCTTGTTTGTTTTACAGTGTCCCTCAGGAGCTCGTCGCCTCAGTCAGCCTGTGAAAGCAAC
>OMNN01024394.1:0-10846 GCA_900302755.1 Chromis chromis
ATTAAAAAACACACACTGCGTCCTATTGGATAAGTAGCTGTTCATCCACTTTATGGCCGTCGGACGAAACCCATATGCAGTTAATTTTGACAGTAATAAGCTGTGGTCTACTACATCAAATGCAGCACTAAAATCAAGAAACACGGTTCCAACCTTCATCTTTTTATCAATCCAACCCTAACCATGTATCTACCACCTCTGTCAATGCTGTGCATGTTGAATGGTTTGCCCTATAGGCATGTTGATAATCAGAATGTAACTGATTAGATGAAAAATACATCAAAATCTGATTGAAAACTACCTTCTCTATTAACTTGCTCAGCACTGGCAGAATGACATACAATGAAACACAGAAATGCTTTCAGAACTTTTAATTATAGTGAAATCCTATCATTACCGTTCTGTTTGAGGGAATGGATGAGGAGTGAGGCGCTGTGGAGAGGGACAGGGGCAGCAGGTGAGCCTCAGTTGTGAAGACGTAGTCTTCCACGTCAAACGGTAGGTCGTCCGCCTCAGCAAACAGCAGGAACAGGTATTTAAACATCTCAGCGAGGAAGAACGAGTCCATTCTGGGAAAAAGATAAGACTTGTAAAAATGCGGCAGACATTTTCTTCCTGGTGAAAACTGGGCAGCGTTCCAGTATTCATACTACCATACTATATAGAATGTGAGAAAAAGATTTGCTATGATCCAATAAGCAGAAGGTCAAATGTAGTATGGCAAAAATGTCCACCAGACACTGAAGCACGAATGCTTTTATGGCCATTCTGCCCCACAATCCTCTCGACAGTTATATCACATACATCACTGTGTCGCACAGCCGCAAAGACAGATGACAGCTCATTTCACACTACAGACTGCAATGGTCAAAGTTTAAAACCCATTATTATGATGAAGCAGTGTGTCCACATTGCATGCATACTGCATGAAACAGTATGTACTTTTTGAGGGCAGCTCTGTAGTACTTAGACTATAACATATGCCATTTTGAACACAGCCCTGGTGTAGTCAATATAATGCTTAAATTTCTTTCTTTTTAAAGTATTTTTCAGGTGTTTTTGCTGATATTTGAAAGGGACAGCTGAAGAGAGACAGGAAAGCTGCAGGGAGAGAGGGAGGATGACATGCAGCAAAAGCCTCAGGCTGGAACTGAGCCTGAGGCGCTGCATTAAGTACTCAGCTTTAGTACATACCATTCCACTTCATTCTTAACCATAAATTCATTGTTCACCTTTTAACATTCCTGCTTTGTCATCTTCACTCGTAACTCTAAAATGTCCTGTTACATCGTCTCATTCACAGAATACGTCATATGGGATTATTTTCACTTATTTAAATATCCAACTAGTCAGAATTCTTTGTCCTGGATGTATTGTATATCATGCTTTTCACAGTATGATGTCATAATAAGTAAATATACTGGTATGTAAAGCATGTCTGAATGATGTCACTCTACTATCATCCTACAAATAATCGTACAAATACTGAGTCTTTATATACTGACCGGTCCTCGTGGCTTCCCGTTCGTACGTCCTTCATCGCTGCAAAGCCGCAGGGAACACGAGCAAAGCGATTGAGGTTGTCCAGGATGGTGCGACCTGCTTCCAGGTAGTAAGGGTCCCCTGTGGCCTGGGAGAAGGAGAGAACAGGAGTGTTATCCTGACAAAAGGACAGAACATGAACTATGAACAAAGCTCCACTGAGGTCAGGCCAGACAAGAGAGATGATGTTCACTCAAAGGGTTTAACAAAACCTAGTAATTATGAACTCTCATTTGTGATCTGAATGCTGGAGGCTGCTTAAGTATTTCAGAAATGGAGACAGGGTTCTGGTACATCTGGTTTTAGTCAAATGTCAGACACTCTTGATCAAACTGCAAGTTAAAAATATTCAACTTATACTGCTGCACGATAGTGGACATTTACCTCTGGACTGTGGCAGTGAAAAGAGATTGCCTGCATTATGTCAGACTACTTGATAAATTACCTTGTAAAGGAAATAGGTGCTCTCTGCAAACTCAGGCCTCAGGGGATGTTGGGCCCAGTGTACCCTGAAATCAGTAGTGAAGGCCTGGGGAAGGACAGAGAAGGACAAAGGGGTCAGCGCACCCTCTCCAAGTTATACAATTACAACAGAGAGATGAAGCTAAAAAGCAGCCGTGTTGCTTGAATTGTGAGCTTGTTAATCTACAGACAGTTCTGGTTGGCAACACAAGCCATATGGGGTTATTTAATTCTAGGGTCAAATGGCACCGAGTCATTTTTTGTGCCACAAACACAGTTGGACACAGTGAGACAGATTACCTCTGGGAGGAAGTTGTGTTTTTTAGTCACTTGGTACAACATCTCATGGGTCTCGATGGCAGGACGGATATCTCCCTTCAACACCTGGGACATGCACATTATGTACAATATGTTATTGAAATGGCAAAAGACTATGTAAAGGCAGTAAATGCTTCAGTTCACATTGATCTAATCTGACCTGCAGTCCAGGGAAAAAGGCCAGCAGAGAGTCCATCCAGGTGCGGGCAGGAAGCAGAGGTTTGTGGATGTGGACATCCAGCAACAGAGGGGGCTGGCTAATGTACTTCATTATGGATGCATAGTGCTAAATGGGGCATACAAAGTGGACATATTGAGGGTACAACTGTCTTAAGGTAAGGGTGGGAGAAATGGAACAAGCACAGACTCAATTTTAGACACAATGTGACTTATATGAGAAAGAGGATATTTTAAAAAGCCTCTAAAAACTTGACTTCAAACCTTGAAAAGTACTTGTTTATATAAGTATGTAGCTGAGGAGAGCATAATATTAACACTTGCCTCTTTACTGAAGCACTGAACTGAAGTGCACAAACTATAAATATATTCTAGTATATCTCTGCTTTATGCAGTAGACACTGTTGTGACAAATGCTATTATGCAGACACAGAGGCATCAAATTACTCTGGCAAATGTGTGTGTATGCGTGCATGTGTGTGTCCTCACAATATTGAACCGCTGCAGAAAGAGGTCGTCTCCCAAGAGGATGTAGGCCTTTAGCAGGTATTCATAGTACGAGTCAATTCCTGCTCCTACTCCACTGTCTGGAAACAAACACAATAATCCATCACTTTATATGACAGGAAAAAGCAGAGGACAAACAAGTGTTCTGTTTGTATTTATGCCGCCCCTCTACAAACAAAGCCCCTGTCGCCCAAACAGAAAGACTGTGCCCCCTATACTTACAATTTCTTCAACCCGTGTCATTCTTTCTCTCACAAATACTTCCCCGGTTTCATCCTCTAATCTGCTCTGTTCTTACATCCTGTCACTCAGTCACAACAATACCCCACACCCTGCCTCCTCCCTCTCACCTCTTCGGACCCACTCTCCAGAGTGGATGTTGATGGTAGTTCCCACCAGATTGCTGTTCCTCTGTCTCTTCTCCCACAGAAAGTCCAGGGCTCTCCGAGCATGGGCCTGTGTGTGTGAGGAGGGGTGCAGTATTGATTAACAAAGTAAAAATCAATCCGCAGTAGCTCTCCACTGTTTGAATGATTACAGTGATTGACTCTTTGCTTGTTCAGCAGTCTGCTGCTGCCAGGAAATGAACCAGTCCCAGGGTTAGGTAAAAAAAAGAAAGTATATACAACTTTTTCTTAACACAGTTTCCCAATCCTTCAGTATATCCACTTCAGTAAAATGCTTTTTTTTTTTTAACATAAAAGGCAGGTTGATCAACAAGCAGAAAAGATTTCCTGGTCGAGTTTATTTTAAACTTTATTACTTTGCCATCAGTAAAAAAAAGCACAGAAATATATGATGAATAAAGGATGGCAGAATCCTATTTTACCACTTCACTGTCGGGTTCCTGGTATTGTGCATGATGTCTCACTTAAACAGAACAAAAGAAGCCCCATCTTACATTATTAGTAACACCTGTGCAGCATCTTTTACTATAACAACCAGTCAAAATGTCTGCTATGGAAAAAAAAGCCACTTTTAAAATCTAATTTTTTCAAGCAAGCTCAAAAATAACTGCAGCCCCAACGAACAAAGACCTAAAAAGGGGACACAGATGTACCAGAAAAACTGCAAGGACTCATATTTTAACATAGCGATTCCAGGTGGTTATCAAAGACATGATGGTAAGCTGTAATTTTGACTTCTGCATAAACTTCTTTTAACAATTAGGAGGTCACTCAGAGACCACTTCCTCCCCCGAGGCTAATGCCTTTATCTCGAAAGGTTTACTAAAATTAGCAGCACCAAAATCGAATGGGTCTTCCTGTGCCTATGTTTCATCTTTCCACCAAGTTACATGAAATTCTGCTTGGTAGTCTTTGCGCAATCATGCTGATAAAAAGGCAAACAGACAAACACCTACTTTCACTGACTCTTGCCTCAGCAGAGGAATTAAAAAGGAATGGAAGAGGTATTTTATCTTCTAAAGATGGGTGACTGAGAAGCTGTAAACTAAATAACCCTAAACAACACACTAATACACTATTAAAGTATTGTTAAATAAAGAGACAACTAAAATGACAAACAACAGTAAAGACTGGATTATCTACATATGATCTATAAGTCTGTGTCCACAAGACTTGAATATTGCTGTGGAACTTGGTGATCAAGTTTGATTTTGCTGCCATCTGTACACCTAAACTGTCATCTATTAAAAAGTCAAGTATTAAAAGTAAAACCAGCAAAAAACTGAATCAGATCACACTGAATACATGGCAGATACAGTATTCACACATCAACAGTCAACAGGCCGGTTTCCCAAGAATCTGCAACTTGATCTCAAAAGAAATCTGAGCCAATTGTTGTGTGGCTTTTTAGTGCTGACCTGTCTGTTCAAATATCTGATGGCTTCCTAACGATTCAGCAGCTCTTTGATGGTGGTGAAGGGAATATGTCAAGTGTCGGAAACATCGTAAGATACCTGCAAATACTTAGCAGTAATTCATGTTTTTGTTTTAGAATTAGCTGATCACAGTGGCTGGGTTGTTACCGCCGTCACCTCACAGCTAGAAGATCCCCGGTTCGTGTCCCGGTTAGGACGCCTGGGATCTTTCTGTGTGGAGTTTGCATGTTCTCCCTGTGCAGCGTGGGTTTTCACCGGGTACTCCGGCTTCGTCAGGTTAATTGATTATTCTAAATTGTCCGTAGGTGTGAATGTGAGTGTGCTTGGCTGTCTGTCTCTATGTGTAGCCCTGTGATAGACTGCCGACCTGTCCAGGGTGTCCACTGCCTTCACAGGCTCCAGGCTCCAGCCCCCCGTGACCCAACAGAGGTCTAAGCGGTGTATAGATAATGGATGGATGGATGGAATTAGCTGATGTCAAAAACTTTAACTTTTTCAGCTAAAAGATGAAATTACTCCTTATAATTGCAGGAAATATGGTGGATAATTAAAATATAATGCTCTCTTAGCTAAAATGCTTTACTTAACGTTAAACTAGGCACTAGAGGTTGTGATTATACAAAGGCAATGTGTCACCTCAAACACAGGGTCCCCAGTGAAGCGACTTAAGGCAGCAAACTCCAGGATGATGGTTCCAGCACAGGCTGTGCAGGTGTCCGTCTCCGTGCCTGTCCTCGTCTCAGGACCCCTGACACCATATTTCAAGTTCACCTGTCAATCAGACAAAAATCGGTTGTGAGTGTCACATTATATTCATGAGAGATTGTGTAAGGGGACAAGTCAGCCACGAAAATGTCTGCATCTGAAAGCGGTGACAGCTGCGAGTGGAGCAGTGAAGCAGAAAATGGAAATACGTAGTCGTGATCTGAGATAATGCCCCGAGCAAATGTAGATATCAGTTTGTCATATATTGCAGCTGTGGGAGCGAACCCTAACCCTAACATGTTCAAACACTTCTTTTGTAGCACACATGTGATTAAACATAATAAATATAGATTATGTTTGAAAAAATATTTTGTTTAAGGGTTAAGGTTGAATAGTTTCATTATACAGACGTGGATTGATTGCAGGAAATACATCACGAATGACTTAAAGTCTTCACCTACGTTCTTATAAATTATTAAAATATGTACAGGTATGCTATGATGGATTTACATACATATCCATATGTAAATTCATCATGCCTCATCTGTACATGTGAGAGGAGTAGGTAGTCTTCTTTTATCTTTATTTATAGACTTATTGTACTTTTGTATTTCTTGTCTTGCTTCTTTCATGCCTCATTTGTATCTAGCTGCAGCAACATGTAAGTTTATGTCATGTCATGTCATCTAAACCAATTGCTTCAACAGTTATGGGTGGGAGCAGTTATTATCTTGCATTCATGACCATACCTTTTTTTTTATGTAAGATTACTCATTAAATGAAACTACATTTGCATATACTTGCACACAGAGCCTTTTTTTTTATCCCAGATCATAAAGTCATGAAAGTTACATTACAGCCTGTATTTCTACTTGTGCGTGTCAGTCTCACCCGGGGATAAGGCAGGCCACTGCTGGTGTTGAAGGCTGGCAGCAGTCGGACTCCCAGGTCTTTGGCCATGTGCAGGAGCTCGTCCTGGTACCACTGCATGTGCTGACCTCCCTCCTTCAGCATCACAGCCATGGAGTGACCTCCCAGCAGCCCACTGAGTACACACATCATTAAACAATCAAGTCTTTTTGTCCATTTCAGTTGCTCCGTTTACTGCTCTCATGTGAAAGAGATGTACTTTAAGTGTGTGACAGTACTGGAGCAATTTATTCTTAACAGTAACTGTGTTGACAAGCCAATCTCACCCAAGGACTCGAATGTTGGTTTCGAAGACCGACACTACGATGTCATTGTCCAGCCTCACATCCGACAGGACTCTCCTCACTGCAGCCTCAAACTCGGTCGTCTTATTTAAAAGCTGCCATGGAGGAACAGTGCACAACTGTAAAATCTACCTCAATTATACACAGTTTAAAAATGAAATAAAACACACCGCATACTGTTCAGAAAAATGCTCTCATAAATATTTCATAAAGGACCTTTTTCATTTTTAACTAGTAACATTTACATTTTTCTCGACATTCTACCGTATCAGTGACTCACACAGTCATAAAACATCATTATTATGCAGAGAATCGTGGATCATTTACTTGTGCGGTGTGTATTTTACATTCATGCTATATTATTATTACTGCAAGACAACTAAATGTCACAAATAGACAGGACTGATACTCACCACCAAAGTATCCAAGGTGTCTATGAGGGTGAGAGAAAACCTAGCGGAGAGACAATAACAGTTTACCAGGATGTTGGTTGCCAAGACATTAATATTCACACTGACGATTCCAATTTGGCAAGAAAAGGAAAGAATGAAAGTTAATGCTCAGATTGTATTCTGCAGCACCGTCGAGGCAGGAACAAAATCAGCAATTTATCCCCTGAAACAAATAGTAAGAATCAGCCTTGTGTCCCAATAACATTTGGAGAAACTCATTTCCGCCTTCATTTTATGGGCAGCCTGAGCTCTTGGCCTTAATTCCCATAAACACCCTTAGAAAACTTCGACTCACTGCTGCCAGAGTTCGAACAAGAATCAAGAGAACCGAGCAAAAATACTGCTGTTCTTCAATAATCTAATCTATAATCTAACCTTTATTGATCCCCTTGGGGAAACTCCTTCTCTGCATTGACCCATCCTATTCAAAGTTAACCTTATCTATACATACTAGGAGCAGTGGGCTGCCGTGGTGCAGCACCCGGGGAGCAGTCAGGGGTTAAGGGTCTTGCTCAAGGGCCCACAGTGGTGGTGACTGGGACAAGCGGTGGCTCTCACTTTCCCACCTCAACCTCTTGACAGTCCGGGGGCTCGAACTAGCGACCCACCGGTTACAAGTTCGCTTCACAAACCACTAGGCCACCACTGCCACATAATTAATTAAATCTTTCACACTGCAGTTAAAGCTACTCAAAGATTAGACTTTAAAGTGTTACTGCAGGTTTATAAAGCACTCAATAATTTTAGGTCAGCATACATGTCTGACTTCCTCAAAAACATAAACCCAGTTATATCTTTAGGTCCTAGTCAACAGTATGATGCAAAACAGTGTGAAACTGCACACAAAAGGAACCATTTACCTCATTATCTCAAATATACCCCAGCTTTCAAATCTAAATTAGCGCCTTTGTGCTTCTGTGCTTTTAATTCAAATAAAAGTTTTTGTTGCTGCACTGTCAGTTCCATTTTTTTCTCTACTGTTATCCTTGACTATTTATCTTTTATTTCCATTATACAGTTTTTTTTATATCTCATTTTATTCTGTCTGTTTCAATGTTGTTCTAATGCTTGTCTTCGTGTATGTCAAGCACTTTTAAAACACGTCTGTGCAATAGATAAAGCTGCCTTGCCTTGTACCTCAAAGTGATTGTGTAAAAATGATTTGATATGTAGAATGTTATTATCATTATTTAGATACAGTAATCTGACATGTGCGAGCAAAGCGTTATTCCTGGTGCCATAATGTGAGTGTGAAAAATCTACGTTGTGATTTCTCCATTTCTATGTTAGATGTCAAGGGACAAAGGCAGTCTGATACTCACTTTCCAAGGGCATCATCTATGTCTCCTCGACTGGGCTCAAGCCCTCGTACTCGTCCTCTGCAGGTTAGAGGCATCAGCTCATCCGCTGGGTACGCATGGTCCTGGGAAAGACACACAAACACAGTTTTGAGACCATGCGTTCTATTTTTATCTGTTCCATAAGAGGCTGGCTCAGTTTGATTAAACCGCTGTAATCTTAAAATGACTAAGTATGAGTTAACCAAGCTTGAAGTACTAAGGAGGGACATGTTCCCTAATGTCGAAAAAATATAGGTATGCCTCCATAATAAACAAGAAAGACATGATATGATATACTTTAAAACTATTCTCTCCACAACTAATGTGAGCAGGGATAAACAAGACACTTTTTTCTGAATACCAAGAAAGCACCACAAAGGACAACCATTATTTTCTTAAACTTTAAACATCTGCAAAGGGATGACTTACCATATAATTCTGATATGCATGGTCAAACATCTCAACCACTTGGTTCCTTTAAGAAAAGCACAGAATGGACACAAATCAGTCTTTTCTTATGAGAAAAGACTTTTCTCACATTATATTATGTGTGTTTTTCCCCCAACTCACCTCAATCTGTGCTTCTCCTCCCTCGTCATGGTCTGTCCCAGGCTGCATAATGCTCCGAACAGCGGTAATAAGAACAGTACAGGCGGCATTGTGGTATGTGGGCACGATTGGAGCAATATGCATACAACTACACTCCAGCTCACAGTCGGTAACTGGGTAAATAATTAGTCATTACAACTGCCTTAATCAAACAGCTTACTTTAATAAAAACCACCAAACAACATAAAATTACTCCTTCCCATTAATTTCAAACTTTAAGATCATAATTAGTCTTTTTTTTTCTTTTCTTTTCCAATGAGGTACCAGCTAATCAAGGCTTAATCCTACTCTGCTGCTCAATTTTGGCCACTCCATCTGTGTTTCACTAAAACAGAACAGACTGTCCAACTATGTGCACCCACAGCCAAAGACAGTTAGTAGGAATGCTGCTATTTCAAGTAAGCAGATATCTAAGTGTACCTGACAGAGGTGCAGCAGGCAGCATTTGCTCCACGTCCTCTGTCACACCTGTTTACTTTGTTACCTGCACACATGACACTGACACGTTGACAAGCAAAAGACTTACATTTAAGTCTATTTAGCTGCAAATCCGCTGAGCCAAATGAATCCAGGGATCTATATATGAAAGTTACAATGCTGTTTAAAAAGGAAAACGTCTAGTCTTTTTAGTTATGAACCCTCGCTGCCATCTTAATGACACCCTTTTCACCAAAAACCGAGCAAGTTAAAAGTTCTTGTAGCATTAAGAGTTTAAAATCCCTCTCCTCGAATCGTTCCCTTTCTCCAAACAAACAAGCTACAGCTAATTAAATCAAACAGCTGCCCCTGAAAGCTCCCGTTTCACACCAGCTCCTGTTATCACTCCGGTGTGTTGACTGTAAAGCCTTTTTTTTAAACATGTGAGTTAATTATTTCCTCCTCTTGACAGCTCTCTCTTTCGTCAGCCGAGCACTTGCCAGGGTTTAATTAGCCTGTTAGCTAGCTGTGCTAACTAGCCGGCCCGGTGAAAACGGGCGAGGCGGGAATACAAGACAAATCGAGAAAAATCGTCTCCATCGTTGAAGAGCAACCCTGACCGGGCTTTTTTTCCCTGTCCGTTTGGTTTAAAAGTGGATAATTTCACCGTGTTTTTGCTGTTTAGCTAAGCTAGCTGCCTTCAAAGCCAGAAGCCGTAGCGATGAAAAACGTCAACAACGTCCGCTTCCGGATGAGTGAGATATTTTCCCCCGATTGAGGCCTGTCAGGAAGCATTTTCTCACAGGCTGATAAACAAATAAGATCTACTTTGTTTGTCTATATTTGACATGTTTAGGAGGAAAACAATCATTAAAAGCCGTTCAACGACTTAAGACTGCATATAAAGCCTTAAGAGTTACCTGAAAGTCAAAGATCAGGAAATACAAAGCATATATCAACCCATCCGTCAACTTGGTTCTTGTGTTGTCTTTGGGTGCTGCTTGGAAAATGTCGGAAATCACCGTGCTACATGGGCTCCTCCTATTCTTCTGTGCAATTAGATGCAACAAAACTTCCTTCAGGGTCAAATCAGACAAAATTAGAAAGAAAAAAAAAAGTTATTGCAACGCCTCAGAGTTTGTTCAGAGTTTGTTTATCATTTTCGGGACCAAAAGCTAAGTTCTATAAAATATTTTTGCTTTTTTTCAGACCTGGGAATTTTCGGAATTTCACTCAATAATAATAACAATAGTAATACTA
>OMNN01024394.1:10866-21043 GCA_900302755.1 Chromis chromis
ACTATTATACTATATATATATAATACTACTGTTATTTGGTATATATTTGGCCATTATTCGGGACGTATTGCTATATTTTCCATTCTAACTCTCTGTCTGTATGAGCTTAAAGGCCCACAATATTAAAATATCCTGACAACAATTTAAGGCAGCATTTGTGGTTTATAAATGAAAAAAGGAACTATATTCAGCCATTTAAATACGTTTAAAAACGACTGAAAATACAATTTACGTCTTTGGAGTTGATCTAGATATTTTTGAACGTATAAGTGAAGAAAGTTCAGGTTTATTTTCATATTTTTTCATTCAGTAACTACATTTCCCATGAAGCTTTGCGACGTCACTTGATGCTGAGACCGTCTCACATGACAAACTTATTACCAAATCCCGGCTGTGCAGCGAACAGTGTCCGCTCAAACAAGTTGGCACCGGTAGGAAAACCACTTCAGCGAAATTTAACCTCATGTTCACGACGCACAGAAGGAAAGACGAGCTTATAGGTATGTTTGGGATAATTTCTGGATTAATTTTCGACGCCATATATTTATTTAGGCTTCCTGAATGGCTGTATATAGCCGCTATGGATGTCTTACATATTTATGTACTGCATGTCCTGAAGCTGCAGAATGCAATACTTTTGTAAGTTTTATCCTTAACAACAAGCTGGTTTAAGGTTAAAAGCTGTTTGTCCTTTCTCTTCCTGTCGTTTTATTTCCATATATTTATTGTATTTTGTTTCTGCATCAGGTTATTACGTCAACCATGGCTCCTGCTGCTAGTAAAAAGCTTGTTGCTGCCACATTTACTCCATTCACATCAGAAGGGTAAGAAGAAACTATTTCCCCTTTGTTCTGTTTTTTTCTTTCTTTCTCTTATCCATGCACTGGTTGATATGTTTGGGGTGTGAATGTGCAGATTAATTTAAAAGTGAGGAATGAGTGTGGAGGTATCTAAAAAAAAACTGCGAGCCTCATGAGCTCCTGCAGATCTGGAGTGCTGTAGCATGTTTGGTATTCTCTGTAGGCCCATATCTTTCACATTTTCCCAAAACAGTGAAGTCAACCTATCACAGATTGGACCTTATATTGACTACTTGACAGAGAAGCAAGGTGTAAAAAGCGTTTTTGGTAAGTTTACAAGTGGATTCTTCCTTTCGTATGTGTCAGTGTCTGTGTCCCCCACCTGAATCAGCACTAATGTCACATGATGGACCTTTGTTAACCATGCTGATAGAATAGAATAGATATCCTCTGCTGTCATTGCACAATGTACAACTAAATTAAGCAGCAATCCTGTCAGTGCATTCATAAAATCAGAAAACATTTTTAAAAGTACAGAAGGAAATGTGCAAATCTAAAATCTAAAAATCTAGCTGGAAAAAAATGACGTACAAATGTATCTATGAAAACAGTGGGCTAACTTACGAAAAAGTAATAGCTTAAGGTAATGCAAAAATAAATGAATACATACAAGGTGCAGTTGTATGTAAACATGTGTAGGTTCAGAAAATAAATAGGTGCATAAGGGAAAGAAGGTGCAAAGGTGTAGATATTTCCAGATTCTGTAAAGGTAAGAGTGAGTTATCATTGAGTAGATTAAATTAAATTGAGTTAAGTTGAGTTAACAGACAGTTAGTGTGAGGACCTGACTCTCATTTCTGGTTTAAAAGAATAAAAATCGAAGTTGCGGCATTGCGTCAGATTATTGCAAAATGTATTCAGTTAGGTTTGGAAATCCACTAGAAGCAATTCTGTGAGCAATTCTACTTAACCTAAAATAGAAAATATCCCATAAATTTTTTCAAAAAAAAGGTAACTTTAGTCACAGTTAAGGGTCGACAGATATGTTTAATTTCAGTAATCAGGAAGACTGTTGACTGATATACATTTGCGTTTAAAATAAAAATCTTGGTATCAAAATTTAGGATAACACTAGTCTGACTCACCGAATGTTGACTACGGGTTTAAGTCTTCCACTGACGCCACTTTCTCTTCCCAGTAAAGCAGTAGAGCAGGTTTACTATCCATTTTAATGACAGTGCTCACCTCCCTGCGTGCAAATGTTCCACCAAAACAATTCCTCCGTCACAATTTTAAGGGAACATGGTTCAGCACATCCATTAAGATGTTTAAAAATGACCTGGCCAATGTTGTATATTTTGTTGATGTGTGTCCTGACACACTTGTCACACTTAATGTAATGGTGCATTTCATTGTGGTCGCCTGTCGATAGCATCATATTATATCAACCAGGGAAAAAGGGTGCACTCCAGATGATAGAAGCTAGCAATTAGCATTAAGTTAGCTGACATTAGCTGCAGCTGTTTCATTACAATGAAATCGTCTGTGATTTCTGCCACTTCATGTGCATTTTCATCATCTATAGTGGTGAAAACAACAACTCCCATGATCCCACGCTACTTGAAAATGTCATCAAATTACATCCTTTATTATAGTTTTTAGATTGAGGGACCCTTAGCAGCAAAAATAAATGACATACTGTGTGCATATTTTATGATTTCTTGTTCGAACAAACAATTGCTGCAATGCACTACTAATGGACAAAACCCAGTAGAATAGCTTTTAAAATATAATCAGTCAATACCAGTCTGTTTAGCTATTAGTGAAAAATATTCATTAATACTGCGTCAGTTTTGCTTCATATAAATTTCCTGCAAAAGGAGAAAACATTTCCAAACACACTGATCTTCTGATTTGTACGCATGTGTTGCTCTTCAATTATCAGTTTTATCTGACCTTTCTAGTTAAGTACGAACATATTGTTTTGTTGTTTTCAGTCCGTTGTGACCCTGGAACAGATAAACAGAGGAAAGTTAGATGGTGTGAAGAAGATTTTTCTACACTGACCTAAACCCAGTGATTCATCACAGTTAACGCTGAGCTTCTTCTTGTATTAATGCCTCATTTCCATACATATTTCTGTAAAAACTTACCCAGCAAAGGATGTTTGTGCTGATCTTTGTCTCATGTCTGTTTATGTATTTAATTAGCTGCCTTTCCTTTTTTTTTTTTGACATGCTTGACAACATAATTCATAGTTTTGTGAATGTGTGTTGACTCATCCAACTTAGACTCGGGTCAGATTGTTCTCTTTTCTTTAAGATATCTTTGTGATATCAGAAAGGCTGTGTGAAATAAGACCAGACTCTACTTGCTTGCAGTGAATGGCACCACAGGAGAGAGCTTGTCTCTCAGCGTTGCAGAGAGGAAGTTGCTGGCTAAGGAGTGGTGTGACAAAGCCAACGGCAAGTATGTCATCACACACTCTCTGGAGATTTTTTTATATATATGTTGAGTGTATTGCATTAGAAGGACACGCTGACAGTTTGTAAAAAACATCCTTTGAATGCATGTCTCTCTGCAGAATGGAGGTGATTGTGCATGTCGGTTGCATGAGTCTTAAAGATTCCCAAGAACTGGTGAGTCATGTGGTCGATACTGATGTAAAGATTTTACTAAATGCATCATCTAAATATGTTTTTCATAAAGATTTGAAGTTATAAACCAGGTCTATCCTATATTTCCTTATAAATTTATAGCCTAAGGTTTCAGGTTTAACTAAACCATAACCAGGATTACAACTAATCCTCAGTTCTTTTAAATCCACTAGTGTGCCCAGTGTTTCCTGTCACAACATGTGCCTTATTTTCATGGCACTGCAGGTACAATAAAGCTAATAAATTCCTTTGAACCACACTGTATTGGAGGTTTAATGTAGTTTTGCTTTAATATTTTATCCTTTAGATTATCTGGCTAATGAATTGTTGAAACCGTTCACCATTTTGGGAAATTCACATTTGTATTTAGGGTTGTGTGTCAGAATATATTGGAGCAGAGATTCCAGGGAGGTTCTGGTTCCAGCTAGGAGATGCTGTGGCCCATAACTCCCTGTTAGACAGTTTAAACTAACAATTCCCCCCCAAAGCATTTCTCGAAACCAGAGAGAAACCTTCAGTAGAACCAGACTGCCTGCTTTGACTGGTTGGGGTGAGGGGAGAACGAAGGGAGAAAACGATAGACAAATGACAAACGGTGTAACAAAGACAGGAAAGGTTTTTGGGCCGCCGCTGAGCTCACTGAGTTAAGGCGTTACCATGTGGGTGCAGGTCGCCAGCAGCGGTCAGGAGTTTGAGTCTGGCTCAAGACCCTTTGCTGCATGTCACTCTCTTCTATACCCCCTTTCATCTTGTCTCTCTCTATCAATAAAAAAAATGCCCCCCCCCAAAAAAAATAAAAGACAGGAAAGGTTTGTGAATCCAGTTACTACTGTACTCCAGAGCCAGAGATACCAAGTACAGTCAGTTTCTGCGCAGATTAAACAAACAAGAACAACACGTTAGTTAGTGAGGTTCAGGTGTGCAGGTAGCACAGTCATACTAGCCAGTCTTTATGCTAAGCTAAGCTAACCGGCTGCCGACTGTAGCCATTTGAGAAAAATATTTGTCCAATTTTGAACCAGAAAGTGAATAACTGTGTTGCCACTTTACAGAAATACAAAAATTTCTACTTTGGATAGAGCAGCTCGGCACCTGGGTGAATTGTTAAAACAATTTATTTTGAAAACATTCAACAAGGAACCAGACTAAGATGTTGCTTTATACTCATCATCTACATTCTGATGCTACTTAAAACACCACAAAGTAGATAATAAACCAAACCAAGGAATCATGCGATAAAACTTAAAACAACATGCGATAATGACGCACTAAATTCAGTTCATCCAAAAAATCTTGAACATGAAAGTGATAGTGAAGAGTTTAACTCAGTAATTCATTACTGCACAGTCTATTCACATGTCTTCAACAGTTATTTTCTTGCATGAATATTTTAGACACAAATATCTGAATTTCCTTAATGCAAACTTTAAAGAAAGTGATGCACCAAAACTGAATGCATTATTTCCACCAAGTTTCATGAAATTCATGTAATCTTACTAAAAGACAAAAAAGCAAACGGCTCTAAAAATGTGCTTTGGCTTTCACAGATGAAAGAATAATCACTAAATACGAGGTAAAATTACAGTAAATTATAAACTAGGGGCGCTGGGCTACTTACTCTGTAAAAATCCAATGCATATTAACAGAGCCGGCTCACCCAATATAGGCAAATGCTAAGGGCGCCGTGGCCTCCAGGGGGCGCCACAAAATCGGGGGAAAAATTCACCTTCAAGATAATTATATTAAAACTAGTTATTACTATTAACTTTTAAAATGGAAAAGCTCACATTGATTCACATGTAAAAGCAATGCCCAATTAATATTACTACAAAACAATGCTATTGGATTTCTTTTGTAAGCGTATGTAAATCGCAGATGGAGGGGGGCGCCATATAAAATCTCACCTAGGGCGCCACATTGGGTAGGGCCGGCTCTGTATATTAAGATGCATGGATGCAAAACAAAAGGAACGACATTCACTGTAACAAGATGAAACACTGCATAAAGATTAAACATTATCCAGCCGTTGATGTTCAGCTGTTCAGTTGAAGCTAAACCATATTTTAAAACTTTACTGCAGCAATATACTGAAACTAAAAACCAAATAATATCTTTGAACCTTATCGTTTCTGTCAGCTTAGTAGTTGGTATTGTTATACTATCTTGCATTATTTTAGTTAATACAAATAACTGATTGTGGATCCACTTTAGCAGTAGCTACATATTGTCTTAGTTTTCATCATCCTTAACGCTATGTCGATCTTCCCTCCAGGCCAAACATGCAGTAGAGATCAAGGTCGATGCGATATCAGTCATGGCCCCTTTCTTCCTCAAGCCCAAAACTGCAGGTATGTGGTGGCTTTAGTAGGAAAAGCCTTTATTTCAATATTCTCATGTGAAAAGACATGCACATTTCCATCTAACATCCACGTTTACGTTTCATGCATGCATTAACACTGTACCTTTGAGGTTTGATCATAAATGTCAGTCCCTCCGGATCCATAGAAAATCTGACGATCTAAAGATGGCAGCAAAATGTATTGGATATTAACACTTTATTGATAAAAACAACTTAATGTGATGCTCAACTGCATCATTGTACACACACTGTTCAGTCTGTGTGTGAGACATCAAGGAATATACATCAGAGGGAGAATCATCCACAGATGACAGTGGTTGCGTGTCCCAAATCCCATGCCCAAATAGTGTGACAAATGTGTTAAAGGCTGAAGTTGCGCTTCACAGCACAACACAATCTGCTGATGGTTCTAGCAGACCGCCAGACTATAAGTATATTTTGCTGTTCATTGTTTGATGTAAGGGTCATTCCACCTCAATTCAACAAATAAAAAATAAAAAAGTTCACACCTGACTATCTCATATTTGTCTGATTTTATTTTCTGTACATATGTATGTTATTAAGTAAAACTGTATAAAATGTTTGGTCACAGGTGTAACTTGTGGGTGGGTTCATGTCCATTTTTGCACAGTTTTCTTCGTGCCAATCTGTGGAGCAATGTTTGAAGTGCCGTACCTTGAGAAATAATCTAGCTAAAGTCCAGAGATTTTGCAGGTTCAATAATATGTACATCTGGTCTTCAATGGTACAACCCTGCTTTAATAGAATAATACAAACCAGTTATATGATGGTGCAAATATGGTCAAAAAATGTCAATGTTTCTGTCTACTCCAATATTCCACCAACCATTAAACCCTTAAATTTTAGGACTCTAGCTACATTATTTCTCAAGCTATGGCACTTTAAACTTTGCTTTACATATCGGTGTGAAGAAAATGTGTATAAATTGCCAAAATACTCACCACCTTAAAAAAAATCTGTCAAATTGAGGATGGTCAGGTGTGGGGCATTCGGTGAATTAAGGCGGAATGACCCATAATCCATTCAATTTTATTTATATACCCACTTTAAACGCTTTAAAAGGGGTCAAATCTGTATAATTTATGGACATTCCTTATAGGTTGACATGTGTGTTTAGATGAAAAGCAAAATCAAACCATAATATTTTCATAATGTAAATATTCTACATTTCTTTCCTTGTCTCCCTGCTTCAGAGGCCCTGAAGTTGTACCTGAAGGAGGTACATTTAGCTGCTCCAACGCTGCCCTTCTATTACTATCATATTCCAGCAATCACTGGTGTTAACGGTACGTGCTATTGGTTGATTTTACTTTCTGCAGCCATGTTGCATTTGAAAATAGAAACATCTCTAGTCAGTAGGGATGATGATGATTAAACGTTAAGAAAATGTGTGCATTAGCTGTAGTACCTGGTTGCATCACCAGGTGGAGCCTGTCACTGTTCAATGAGATGGAACATGGAAGAGATGGAAGTTTGTTGGCCCAGAGCATTGTGGTAGTTTAGCAAGCAAGGGGCCACCATGACAGAGACTTTTGTAGCGGTTAATGACTTCAACTGCGGGAAACATTTGTGAAACTAAGCCATCTCTCTCAGGTTTATATTGTATAAATTATTGAATAGCTGTTAATATAAGGTAATAATTAAATTATATTAAATGTGTAGTTCAAAATACCTCAATAGCATGTTTTATTATCATGTGTAATATTACTTTGCTACCTCAGAATCATTTCCTGTATTTCACCTTACTTTTCTGTTCTAGTCTTATTTTAGTGTACTTATTTTTTATTTTCAGAAATGTATCGTGCTAATATCTTACTGCTTTTCTGTTAGGCACTGCTTTTATTCTCATGTAATTAGATTTTATGATTATATTAATATCCAGCGCAACAATTTCCTTCGATTAGTCAAGTTCTTCATATTATTGTATCGTATCGTATCATTACTTTACCTAACAACGGGCCACCATGACAGAGACTTTTGTAGCGGTTAATGACTTCCAGCTAGCGTTCATAGGTGAAGAGACAGCACGATTCAACCTCTTATCTAATCTGTCTATGTCTGTAGTGATGTGAATGTGAAGTGGTTTTTCTTACCCTCAGTGCCAGCCAGAGATGTAATAGAAGGTATTAAGGATCTCATTCCCACCTTCAGCGGCGTGAAGTTCTCTGCGACTGACCTGATGGACTTTGGCCAGTGTATCAGTCACAGTCCGCCTCAGTGGTCCTTCCTGTACGGTGTGGACGAGGTCAGTCTTTCCCTTTGTCTCCAGCTGCTTTTGGTACTGTAGCTGCAAGATGATGCTTAGAAAGAGCCTCAGAACCACAGAGGCGTCCTAAAACAAACATTTTCTTTCATTTTACCATAGCAACTGCTCGCAGCTCTGGCTATGGGAGCCAACGGAGCAGCTGGCAGGTCAGTGTGTGATCTTGCATTTGCATAATGCTTTGTATTCTTTCATCCTCTGTTTTAAATAGTTATTCATTTCTCTGCCTGCAGCACTTATAATTATTTAGGATGCCATGTTAACAAGCTCATAGAAGCTTTTGAGAAACACGACCTCGACCACGCCAGGGAAATACAGGTACTACCAGTTCCTCTACTGCTGCTCCTGATTCTCCCTTAATATTTTGTTTACATTTTGTTTACATCTTTGCTTTTTTCACGAGCAGTTCAAGATGCAAGAGCTTCTGAGTTTTGCCGCGAATTTGGGTGAGTGATGCTTGTGTGTGGTGTTTTCCACCAAAGTAGATACTCTCTGACACCTTAGTGGTCTTTCTCTGCATTTAAACGTGCTTTATTGTCATCGACAGGCTTTGATCTGGGCGTGAACAAAAAGCTGATGAGTGACTTGTCCGGTTTACCTCTGGGGCCTCCTCGACTTCCGGTGCTGCCATGTCCTTCTCCTCATGCGGAGGCCATCAAAGAGAAATATCTCAGCCTTTTTCGTTAATGCTGATGTGTTCATGCTGGATTCTTGAACCCTGAAAATCCTGTTAAAAATGCATCAGATATACGGTTACAATGGCGGGACCAGGTACCAGCTGTTTCATGTTATTCTGCTATTCAGATACCATTAAAGAGGGTTCAAATCTATTTCCTTCTTTCCAGCTAAATGATTGACGGCTAAATTTGCATTTAAATGGCTTTGCGTAGGTAGTTCCAGGTGCACAGCCAGAAAACAGGGTTGCCTGTAAAATCATCCTTTTATACAGCATTTCTAACCTTTCTAACCTAGAACTTACCAGCTCATTCTGCTGTAGTGTTAAAAAATGATCACAAAGGTATTTTCTCATGATTTCTATAATATTTTGTGGGCATTCTGCACTGACTTATTTGTCAGGATCTCATATTTTCCCCTTGCAGGGAAAATTCTTACATTCTTACACAATGTGACTGATTTTTATCTGAATGTATACCATTTAATTTAGTGTGAAAATGAGAGTTTTTCAGGGAAAAAAACATATTTTTTCTGTTACATTTAGGGAGCTGTGGGTTTATCACACATCAGCACTATCCTGTTATTCTTCACTGTGTAAATCCATGGTTCAGGGTTAGGAGAAAGAAGTAGTTTGGTCATTCCATCTCAGATCATCAAACTATTTCTGATTTGCCTGAAATTATTATAGCATAAAATATGGATATTTACAAAGATAGTTTTTGCAATTTTTGCTTGATAAATCAAATACTTATTGAGATCCTTTTTTTTCAAAACACAGTCCGTTGACCCACTTTCAGCACGTTTTTTCACACATTGAAATTTGAGACTAGGATTGGATGACAATATTTCAGAAATCACTAAAGTCACAAGATCAAAGTATGTGCATATATAAGAATATATTTTCATAAGTGTATTTGGAGAATCATTTTTTAAAACTCCAGCACTTTGTTCTACTTGGATTAGGTTATCTAACAATATTTTTTGTGTTTGTGGTAAAAGCTTGTCATGCCTGCTGAGTCAGTCATTTTCAAGTATTTGAAATGAAAAATTATTCTGTGTTTTGTTTTGTTATTATTATGACATGCAGCTACATATGGTTCAGGAAGGGACTTTTCATCACGGCTTAAATTTTTAAAAAATATTTCAACTCACTCATATTCAGAGATTATTAGATTCAACTGTCCAGTATGATAGATTCTGAATCAATGACATAATGAGGAATAACTGTGAAAATTTCAGGCTTAACAGTTAATAGTGAGGTATTGTTGTTCAAACATAGGCTAAAATTTCAATCTGCGAAAAAATGTGCTGAAAGTGGGTCAATGGGCAATTTAAAAATATATGTTTTTATCTCTGAAAGTATTTGATAACCTGAAATTATATAATATACTTAAATAATATG
>OMNN01024396.1:0-13986 GCA_900302755.1 Chromis chromis
CCAGCACATATATATAGACCAGCGTCGCCGAGGATCTAGTACGCGGACCTGCACAGATGAAAATTAGCTTGTAGCCATCTCTGGTCTGTGCAACATATTTGTTGTGCAATGTCCATGTTAAATAAATAAATAATAAAAACCTACCAACTCTCCACACTCCACTCCACCCATGTTAGTAAACAAATAATTGTATTCTAGGTCATATATATGTAGTTTTTTTTAATAGAAATGTAACATGTCAATAAGTGAACATTAAAGGTGTTGCTAGGCAGATTTTATTGCATTCAGCATGAAATTTCCCACTGCAAACATCAACAGTATAAAAATTTGCAAAGGACACATTGTGGTGTCATAGCATTCATTTTGATTTCTTCCTCCATGTGCATGAAGCGGTGTAATGATGACTGAAAGGGAACAATACACCTCCTGCATCTTCCCCCCAAGTTGTAGTGGAATTTTGTATTGCATTCAAACATAACCATGTTTGGACTCAAGGGTATAAGCGAAGCAAATCAGCTGCTGGATTTAGTTTCATATTTACCAAAAACACAGGCTACTGTCTGAGATTGTTAAGTCTCTTTCAGAGATGCACTTCCTTTCCGTTAATTTGATAGCAACTGAATGTGTCGGCTTCATGTTTTACTCCGTAAAAGTTGCAATGGCAATCTGACTAGGTCAGCATTTCCATATGACTTTCAACACGGCACAAGTTTGATCTGCTTGCTGTTGCATTAAAGGATAGCCAGCAATGGTACTTAAAGTTGTGTGAAGTGATTTTGTGAATAATTTTCACTCATTTCAGCACCAATATAAATCCGGAACATAACAGAGAGCCCTGAAGGACACAGTTTGTGCACCAGAATGACATATCTGCAAGGGTACGGGTAACGTAAACTTCCATGTGGATAGTATGCAGATATCCACATGGAGTCCAGAATTCCACACTGCAAGCACACCAGCTTTACACAAGGAACACAAATGGTGCTCAGAATAAAGAGTTGTAATTGAGGTAGTCGCTGCCGGACTTTGGCAGAGCTTTGATGAAGCTTTCCCAATCGAAGCAGAGCCCAGATACAGTGGGAAGTTCTGAATTATCCAGAAATCCTGTGTGATATCGGCCCACTGTGCTCGACACATCAGGAATATTCACATAGACACAATGCTACAGTCCAGTCTGTAATGTAGCTGCTATATCCTGTAAAAACTGCCCTGTTTTTGTGCGTACAACATGAGGGGGGACGTGATCATTGGTACAGACCAGCACAGACCAGCACAGACCAGCACAGACCTATTGTAGTATAAACAGAACCACAAGCAGGTCTGCTACATTAAACATGAAGAATGAAAACAGAGAATAACTCATAGTAATGAGACTCACCTATATTAAATGAATGTATTCCTTTATTTTCTCACAAAACACCAACAGGAACTGATGTTTAGTTTGTTGCTTCCGGCTGTTTGTAGGACTCTTTATTCTGAGTTTAATGAACACCTGCAGCATCAATCAGTAGCATGATCCAAATCTTCAAAGAGAGTTGCACAAGTTTATGAGTTAATGGAGCAACAGTGCCCGTAACTTCATTAATTGCCTTAATTATCAGGATCAGTCTGTTCCAAGATCTAAAAGCAAGTCACACTATGTACTGTTCTTCACATTAGACAGGTGAGCTGTCACACGCAGAACCAGTTTCTAAGTTTTATAAGTTTAATCATTTGTTACTTAACAGCCGTCCTCAAGTTGAGTCCTGAGCTCCGTCACTGCTGTCAGGATTGAATTATCATACATCGTTCTAGTACAAAACACATCTCTATCCATCACTGTCTCAAAGTTAAGTTCTATTACTTTAAAGTTAAGTCAACCTCGCTTTGTCTATTCAGTTCTCTAATCCAGTTATTCTTTTTGGCTTGTGCCCCTTACAATAAAGGAATAAAACCACCTGCCTAATATTGTGTATTTCTACCTTGTGCTGCTAAAACAGCTCTGAATCTTTGGGGCATGGACACGAGACCTCTTGGGGTGTCCTGTGGTGTGTAGCATTGCCATTGGGAGCAAATCCTTTGGGTTCTGTGGGTTGCAGGATGGGGCCTTTGTGGATTGGGCTTGTTCAGATTGGGAACTGGAGAATTTGGATGCCCTGAGGCTCATAGATGGGTGGCACATATCATAATAATATCCACATGAATGCCGGGACCAAAGATTTCCCAGCAGAACATTGCATTGGAATAAGATGATCAATGTATTTACTTCACCTGTGTGTGGTTTTAATGTTAAGACTGATCGGTGTGTGACTCACACTGTGAAGTTCTTATACTGTTTCATTCAAAAAAATTTATGTAGCATTCAACAAAAAGTTTAGAGAAAAGTCCCAGTTTAACACAAAAAACAGCTAATTTAGGTGCTTGGCTTCACAGTTTTTCATTGTTGTTCGTTTCCTGTTGCATTAATCATCCTACAACCACACAGATTCATCTTGTGACCCCTCAGACTCGACCTTTTGACCTCCAGGCTGGGAGCCACTTGCTTTGAACAATTAATCCAGTGTTCTTTGTAGGATAGTGGCGGATGAAAATAGAGGCACAGAATCTGAACATTCATCACAACACGCCCACCGTCACACAATTAAATCAAATTAAAACAAAGCAGGTGCTCTATGCGCGTTTGATGTTGCTCCTTAAGTCATCAGTTAAATGACGATCAAACAGAAGGAGAGAGTTGCGTAACGGTTGCAGTGCAGCTACTTCAGAACTGCAACCTGTCTCAGAGGACCTCAGATGTCTGGCAGAGTGATACGGGGACAAGAAACTTCACAGTTTTCAGACTGTGAGGTCTCTGACAGGGAGAAGAAGTTGAGTAATACGATCCCTTTGGTCTTGTTAAAAGGTCTAGTGTTTTGAGCCAAGTGACCAGAGTATAAATAGCGGTCATTACAAGTGGAGTGGAGAACACAAATAACATTGTCAGTGCTAGAAACTAAGAGGAAATCATCATTTTGAAAGAAGGATTTCTGTATATATGTTTATTTAGATAACTTAGGTAGGTCTGTCCATATTTAAGTAGAATTTAAGTAGTTTAATTTCTACATGTATCCCAACTGATCAGACTCTTAATTATGTTGTTTTACACCAACCCTCAAAATCCGGTCTAAACATGTTTTTAACTGCAAACATTAATAACCTCATTCATTTCTTGACCTTGGACAGCAGCTGACAAAACAAATCCTCTCACCACTGGATTTACAGACTTATTAAGGGCAAGAATACATTTTGAGATTCAATTTACAAGCCAACATTTTCCAGAAAGTCTCATACTGCTAAGAAAAACACCTACAATTTCAAATATATGACGATGACATTGTGAGATGATTAATTTAATAGCTTCAAAACAGCCATTTAATGAACCTTAAGATCCGACTGATTTATTAGCTGCTCTGCCTAAAGTCAATAATGTACTTAAGATCCTCAATTTGGGTTTTTACCTGCATTTTAGGACGAGACTTTAAATAAAACCACAAAATACAATAACGTCACTCGACTTCCTTCTCTGCTCCTGTTTATATTCCTCATGGCTTCCAAAAGGCTTTGTCACTTGAATGTAAAAATATATTGTTTCGGGGCACTTGCTCTGACAGATGGTGTCATTCTTCTCAATAGAAAAGTCTTATGTGACAATCGGTTCCCCGAGTCGTGTTTAGAATTTTTTTTGCTGGAGCTGTAGTTTTGTTTTTTTGAATTGTGGCTCTGAAAAGGGGTGAAATGAAGACTGCAGTGCAAAATATTCAAAACACACTTACAGCTGACTTGAGTAGGCTGTATGATTAAACACTGAGATGCAGCAAAGAAACTATGTAAGTATGAATGTTTTTTTCTGAATAATATATTGTATGTACATGTATGCATGCGTGAGGCAGAGAGACGGTTTGTTTTGTGCATCATAGTGCAACTGTAGGATGAACCAGTGTAATGTAGGTTGTGCACTTGTATGCTGCTCTCTTAATTGCCTCATCAGTAAATGTCAAACGTTCAAATGGCTCCGCCATCTAGATTTATTTATTCATTTGTGCTCCATCAGATGCAGGCGCTTCGGCTGCATGCTGCAATTACTGCTGCATGGCCAAATGTGCCGATGAATAATAAATCACAGCACAAAGAGATCTAACTAGCTGTCCATGAACTGTACGACCAACTGGAAAGCAAACTTGCTTGGGATGATGTTTACTGTGGAAACATTCTCTTTAACCGGTGAAAGGATGTTCAGATGGTCTCTTGGAGAGGCATAAAAGTTCCTAAATATGCCCCACAAATACCCGCATACACGCACAATGATTCACATACATATGGATCAGGGGGTTTGTGCAGATGCTCAAAATGTTGCCTTGAAATAATGTAACCAGAGGCATTGGCTCCATAGCACACACACTGTTCTGTTCAAAGTGAAGCTCAATAACGGGGCGTTTGGAGGCAGATGACTCACATGAACTCGCTGGTGTGCTCAGAGACTGTGACTGAAAAACAGAGAATGTGAGGGGGCTGTGGGAAGTGTGTTTCTGGCCCAGAGCAATATGTTAAGACCCCTGTACTGAAATGTCTCCTACAGTCATCCCAACAGTCCCCCAGCAGGTCAGCAGCTCTTTGTTGCACACCTGACTCAGGTGCTTATCATCTTCCTCCAGGTGCGTGTCAGTCAGCAACACTTCATTATACTGCAGCCTTTGTAGTGGAGAACCGAGAAGGAATGAAGGAAAGAGAGAGGGGAGGGGAACCAGGTGGAGTATGCGCATGCACCGTGACTGAAGAAGCATGCATGTGTGTTCGGTGTGTGTGCATGCATGGAAGCGTACCCTGCATTTTTAAGCAGAGCTGCAAAGTCAGCGTCCTCAGCAGTTGTTGTTTCATGAATAAGACATGGAGGTAAAGGAGCCGAACTGTTAGCTGGTGGCTAGTTAGCCTTTATGTTGAAGTACAGTGTCAGGAAAAAATGCTCAGACTGTTATGTTTTAACATCACCATGCTAAAAAAAAAAAAACAACTTTGATAAACAGCATAGAGGTTAATTTTATCCCTTGTTAGTCTTTTCAAACATGTTTTATTTTCCTAGAAACTTTGAGCATGAAGACCAGCTGTTTGCCAAATGCAATAATATATGTGCCTGAGGTTGGTTTTTCCAAACTAAAAGCTGCTCAAATCTAACATGTGAGTTTGTGATTATGTTATAGGAAGTCATGTATGCCAAATGCTTGCCATTCAAGTGGTGACAACATCATATTTCATAGTAAAATTGGTGAAATATAAGCATGAATGCCCTGCCCCCAACAAAATATACATAAACTCAGTGTGGATTTTGTAGAAATTCACATAATTTTTTTTTTTTTAAAAGCTGATGCATTGCTTCCATGCATCATGTGCTGTCACAATAGTGAGTCCCATTCCTCCTTTTTTTTTTATACCATTTTATACCACCAGCAAAAACTCACACACTTAAGCAGGTTTCGTGCTTATACCTTATGTTGGAGATTCGGTTTGGAGCACTGTCAGCATGTGGAAGCCACCAAGGCTAATAATTCAGCAAGCTAACAAGTGGGTAATATAGGGAATGCAAAGGTATAGTAAAAAGATGAGAGCACTGAGAATATCAGCATTTTCCTCAGACAAAAACTCTATATGACTAAAAATCCAATGTATTACCTACCATCCACTGAAAAATGTATTTACATGGCCTCCACCATTTCTGAAAACATTACCGAACATGTCACATCTCATGAACCCGGTGCTTTTAGAAAAATTCCACTTACAAGTTCATGAATATCACAAGAAGGCGCCATTCATATGGACTCTTCTCATGAACACTGTAAACACGACCCCAGTTGATGGTACACGACCCCACTTTTGATCATGTTTTTGTGTGTTTTGAAAGGATATATAGAAAGACACAAAGGTAAAACTAGATAACAGTTATTACGGGAAGAGGTTAAGCAATCACATAACTGGTAGTTTGTTTTTTTTCTTTTACCACCAGAACACAGTTCACTCATACAGCATCACCAAAGATGTGAAGCGGTTCACTCAGTTCATATTGTCGTGCGGACGTAACTTAAGCCTCCTCTTCATGAGAATAAAGGTGTTGCTTTATCTCATTTCGTACATCCTCGACTCCTCTTCTTGCATCTTATTCCCGCCTATCAATGATGCAAACAGAGGAGGAAAAAGGAGTCGAGGCAACATCCACTTCTACAAAATGACACATCCTTACCTCGGAGCTGCTGTTTATATGATATGTTAGTGCTGCTGCATCATCTGTCTATTGTTTTGTTATAACCTACTACTGTATTTTATATCTGTCAGTTGTTTGTGATAACTTACAGTGTATATTTACTTTTAATTTAATTCACAAGTGGCAGAATGTGACGAGAATGTACAGATGTCATCCATTCTAATCTTTTATTCAACACTGACGTGCTGTAGAGCTTAAAGGAGTCATGGCACATAACACACACACACTTTTTAGTCCTCCTCCCAATGGTTTGTATATTCCAGCTCTGTGTCGCTTCTTTTATGTTATGGGTGCTGAAACACTTCATCGAGGACACATCTGTGCATCCTCGCTCAAAGCTCCTCCAGCGAGTTTCCTCTGTCTGTCCTCGACATGCATTTTAGGATTTGTGATGGTGCACTAGGATTGATTTCCGGGTCACGGGTTAGTTAGTTGATTTGAGCACTGACATCCCTTCGCCTGCACGTGTACCTTCCGGCTTTTTGTCTGCGCCACCAGCTATACCACCCTAATCATGGCTACCTGCGTAACCGCCGCTGTGATTGAGATGAAAACAGAGCGCAGTCAAAGCTCTCTGCCGCCGCTCAAAATTCATATCTGAACATCTGGCCATCTCTCCAATCTACCCCACTTTGTTGTTCCTTTCAACTAATTGCGGGCATTAGGAACCTGCAAGAGCGTGACGGTTTCCATGGCGATGCACTGATGTGCTGGTGGTGTTTTCGAGCCTCCAATATCCTGGTCATTTCATGCCATCTGTTTCTCCTGATCGCAATATCTCGACTGATTTGGAAATTATGTGAGTCAACGTACGACGAAAGCCCCGCTGACTTAATGGACTTGCTCACGTCAACGACAAAATGCTGGTGGAGGTGTTGGATGTTTGGAGGACGAGACTTCTGAGAGCATTTTGTTTGGTTTATATTCAATCCTTACACACAGCAAATATAGTGAAAAGACAGCGAGTGAGTAACTTGGCCCTTAACAGACTGTGAAGACAATTATATCTGCTGGTTATGGGCCATTTGATGGGTCTGATGAGCTCATCCCTGCAGTGTGCATATATAGAAAGAGGGAAGCCAAATGATCAGCTGGAATGTAAACATGATTACAGCGCTCTGTATTTTATGATATTTCTTTGAAAAGATATTTCTATAAACTCCCATTGAACAGGAAATCTGTTCATAAGCAGACGTGCAGCTTGAGCGTTTGGAGTCACCACAACCAGAATAGCGAGACACTCTAACATTGTGAGGCTGTAAAAGTTAAATTGGAAGTAGGAGCGCCATGAATGATGCATCAGTCAAATATGGAATTATTTATCCAGCAAAGGACTTCCTCTGAGAACCTGTAAAATAATAACGTGTTAGTCAGACTGAAGGTACAATAAGTAATGTGGTGTTTTTTATTATTAATGTCAGCTTCACCTTCAGCGATTCTATACTATCCCTGTGACACCTGTAATTCAATACCTCACCTGCTGCATATCACTGCTATAATGGGAAGAAGTTTCACTGAATCTTTTAAACCATGGCTGCGAATAAGGGCAGACCTTTCTGGGATGAGCAACTCATTATGAGAAAACACGAAATGCACCTTCATTTTTTAGATCTTCTTCCAAAAACTTCCACAGAAAACAAACAAGCACGAGGGAAAAAGCTGAACCACGGCTGCACTGTGGATGGTGAATCAAAGTATGACTTAACAGAAGGAGACAACAGTCAAGTGAGTCCACAGGAACCACTTAAACCTCCCCAAACCCCACAAAGACATCCAAGAGACATAGAGAATGCTGAAAGAAGAAGAAGAAGAAGCCTTGAGCTGAAGACTCCACGAGGAGCCCGGCACATATGACAGATACCACACAGAGCGACTCCAAACAAAGCATGAATGATTTACTGTGGACAAATGTATAACCCCCCGAAACACACAACCACTCTGATTCAATGCGACATATGCACAACCATTTAATATATTTGCTTACGCTCTTCCTTTTATATCCTCACGAGACCACAGGATTACAGAATAAAAATGCCCAAGAGGAACCCAAAATGTCACCACAAGAGCACATTAGTGAGATAATGCCTCCACTACTTATCAAACAGGCAGGAAGAGACAAAGAGAAAAGGCTTTTTTTTTAAAAAATTAGTTCCATCCAAAGATAAGTTGGGCGAGTAGCTTCCTCTCAAGTCTTCTCTTCCTTCTGACTTCCCACATCTACTCTGTTCCTCCTAAATATTACATGCGCATTAGGGGAGACTAGGGGATGATGGACACGCTCTGATACCAGCTGCACCTGCTTTTTTTTCTCCACGTGTTCCTCGGTGCTCGATAACGTCGGATGAACCCAGCAACCCATAAAGAAGCGGGAAATGTAGGAAAGAGCACTTGTCATTACAGGGGACGACTGCTGACATCTCATGACAGCTACATGTACAGCAACAAAGTCCTCCAGAGTGCACTTTTATCCCACACGTGTACCCTCTGATCCTGATCTCCAGCGTTTTGATGTTAGAAAAACACTTTCTCAGCATTGCCTGGTGACACCAACCACCTGAAACTGAAATCCAGTCATTCAGGTAATATCCCTGTGCAGCATTTTTACATTGCACTTCTAATTGATGCACTAACGTCAGTTTTGGGCTCATAAATTGCAATAAATGTTACAAAAATAAAGTTAAATATGACATTTTCGGTGTAAATTCAGGATTTAATGAAAAAAACAGCTTACAGGATTGGAAGACCTTGTTCCTCTGCTCGTCCATTATGTGATTACAACCCAACAGAGGAACATTGTGTTACGGTAAAGGGTATTTTCACGCTCTAAGTGTCCCTTACCGACAGTATTATGTCAGAAAACAGCACAAGGGAGAGCTGTTGAGATGGAGTGTTTAACGTATCCAATTTTTTTAATATATATACAGTGATGTGAAAAAGTATTTGCCAGAAAATTACAGAAATCTTCTATTTTTGCGTATTTGTTACACTTAAATGTTTCAGATCATCAAACAAATTTTATGTAAGACAAAGAAAACCCAAGAAAACAAAAAATACAGTTTGTATGATGATTTTATTTTGTGAAGGAAAAATGCTGTCCAGCCCATCTTGCCCTATGTGAAAAAGTAATTGCCCCCTTCATGGCCGTTGCTACCATTGAGGACACCGAGGTCATGTCCTCTGTATTTTTTTCCATTTTTTCAAATTGACTTTTATTTTGCAACGTAGGGAAAATAATAATGCTGATTGCATCATCATTCTTCGCTGCAGTAACGCAATGTCATTATGTCACATGAAATAGTCTGTCTCTGACAACCGAGTGTCAGTGTGGGACTGTCAGCAAAGATGCGTCGAAGCAAATCCATCTCTGGTAGCAGGGCCGGCTCTACACTGGGGCTGGCTCTACGCTGGGGCCGGCTCTACGCTGGGGCCGGCTCTACGCTGGGGCAAGAGGGGGCAATGCCCCCTAAACAAACGTCCTGCCCCCTTAAGTCAAACTTTTTGAAGTTGAGAAAGAAAATAATAGATTACCCACAAACTGAATATAGACAAGATTTACTAAAGTAGCTGAAAAATCTGCTGGAAAAGGAACAAATGTTATGGGTGGGCAAATACTTTGTCATGGCACTGTATCTAGGAGGTTCACACTATAAAAAAGCACATAATTTTTTTGGTCCACAGTCCACATAAACCTGTATTCTAACAATAGGAAACTGTTTTGCAAAGAAATAAAAAGAAGAAGTAGAAAAAAATGTATCTTTTGGGGAATACGAACGAAAGTTGTGCAACTAAAGTTAAACTAAAGACAATTTTCTGTATTTTAGTCTCCCTTTGGCCACTTATTGTCAGTATAGAACTTCACACACTTTGTTGTAAACTTTCTTTATATATTGAATTTGTCACGTCAATTTTCAGTTTGTTTGCATTAAAACACAGCACAGGTTATCAGGAGAAAGCACAAGGAAATAGAATTGAGGTAACTACCTGACACTCTGTGATGAACAGCTTTTAAAGCCAGCACAGGCGGGATGTCTGTGAGAAGCACTCTGAAAAATAGATATTTGAACATCTGTAATTGCGTGGAAACTGGCCAAACTGCTGAGGCTGAGAAGTGAGATAAGATCAGAAGCTTCAGAGCAGCAACTTTCCAAAGTTCAGAATGAATTTTCAATCTTAAAAGTTTTTGTTTTTGAACTAAAACAGGTAAAACGATTCAAGGGCGAAGTAATTTTCATTGTTGATAAAGCGTAACTAGTGTCCACTTTATGTTGTTGTGCTTTTTATTACCTTAGTGGTGGTAAGTCTTTCATAATTTGGGTTCAGTGTCTTTCCCAAGGACACCTCAATATGTGGACAGGAGAGGAAATGAAAATTGAACTACCAATTGTTTTTTTTTTTTCTTCTTTAATATGAATTGTTTGGTTTTCAATTTTTCAAAAAATAGTCAAAAAAGTCCTGTTGAAGTGACCCAAACTCCAAACACATCTCATTTCAAACAAAGTAAAACTGATTCGTGGATCTTCAACCAACTATTTATCTTTAAAAAATGAGTTGAAGTTTGGTACACACCTCAGATTAGTGATGAAATTCTCAGAAGTACAGATTCCACCTGATTTAGTTGCTTGTGCACGACATAAAAGCAATTTCTCATTCTTTTGAAAAAATTGAAAATGCTTGGGCACATTCATACAAATGATTTAGCACAACTTTCTGCTGTTTCCTACATTATCATGCTGATCAAAATGTATTATACCAATCCTCTACCCCCAAATCAGCCATGCAAAATGGTTGAATCATTTGTCACAATCTGCATATTTTCTATACATAAGACTTTATTTATAAATGTATCCTGACGTGACTATGACATTGCGATACAGAAAAGAAAAAGACAAGACAGACAGCACTGCTTAGCACAAAGGATAGAAATGCAGAATTAGAAATGTAAATACATATATGAAGGCTGACAGTAGATGCAGTGCTGTATGCTAAATTACAGTCATTCTGTAACTCCTGACGTTCCTGCCTGTTGGGCCACAGATTCTCATCCACATCAGAAACTGATATCTTCCCTTGAAATGCAGCGCAGAAAGAATCTTTTGGAATGTCTTATCCAGCCTCTGCAGGCATCTGCTGCGATGTGTGTGTGTGTGTTTTTTTTTCTCCCTTTGTGCGATGTAGTGCTGTAAAACAGTCTTGTCTTTTTCTTTGACGTGGTCTGCCAACAAATTACAGTACAAACTGTGAAAGGCACAAATGTGAATCCTGTCCAAATCTCTTGCAATCGAACTCCCACGTTCAGCAATGTTGACTTTGTAATGTTGACATTGATGTTATACAGAAAAAAGGGCAGCCTTGTGCATTTTCAATCATTACCATCAAAACATTAGTTTATATCAGAAAATACTGTTATGTTGACAACATGGCTGAGCATTTTGACTATGTTGTTTGTAAACAATGACACAGGGACTTATCATTCTGATGGTACTGACATTGACGTAAATATTGACTTTTGAGAGATTAGCTAAAGATTTGTGCATACTTCGCAGGTAATCCATTGTGCCGTGCTGCTTGTTTGAATGTTTTCGAGAGATGCACTTTGTGTTCTGCCAATGGTGCGGATGATTTGAGAACAACTGCAGCATATTTTCAGATTTATTTTTATTTTAGTGTTTGGACCCTGCCAGTGGCTGTCACTTGCAGCTACATTCATTTATGCTGCTGTTTTCACAGCAGTGTTGGACCCCATGAGGCTTCCCTCAGATTTCTTCACACTGTACCTGTCACTTCCTGGGAGATGGCGGCCCCACTCCCACAGCCTCACCATACGGCAATAGCAGACTGCGTCAGCTCACCTTTTGTCACTTTTAGTACTCTCTCTGTGTCTCCCGGGCTTCAGGACACTGTTTTGCTATTTATTTCCTCCTCGCAGCATTTCCTGCACAGGCTTCACACTTTTGGAAGCTGCAGTTAGTCTTCTTTTCACAAGTCACACTCATCACAAAAGCTGATGAGATTTTAGTTTGATGTTAGATTCTTGCAATTCCTTAGAAACTCACTGTCATCCCTTGACAACTTAACCCAGTCGGCCTGTTTCCCTTTTAATGTTTCATTTTTAACAGCTCCTTAGTAAGAAGACTCCATCTTCTTTGACTCTCTTTTGTTCTCCACCTCTCTCTTTTATTCTCTGGCTCTGCTTGTAATCTGCCCGTTATCTGACTGATGTAAGCTGGATGTAATACCTTTAATGATTACATGTTGTTTATAAGATAAGTGGTCTTGAGCTCTTGGAAAGTCTTGTGTAAACCTCACTTAACCTACTTCATCATTTCCAGAGAAATGGAGGAAGAAGTGTCAAGTGGTTCGGGCCTACATATTAATTTCAATAATAAAAACAACCGCTCACACAGCCACAGTGTGTTTGTAACTGAGCACACATCAGCTTGTTTTCTAGGAGAGAATATTTTGGGTAGTGGAGGCAGATACTGTGTCACACTCTCTCCCGCTAGTTTCATTCTGTCTAACTGGAAAAGACAAGGATGAGGGTGGTCGCTTTTAAAGCGACACATCCGCAGGCAGCCACGGCTCTGTCTGGTCCTCCATTATATTGCTGCACCCGCCTTGCGCTGTGTAGGAACTAGGTTGTTTCCATGGCGACCGAGCGTTTGATGGACAGGTCTGTGGATGATGGCCGGTCTGCTGTGAGATCTTCCGCCTTCCTCTGCTGTCTTCCGAACAGGAAGTTAATGATTTAGCAGGTCTGCATCTGCTCATTAATACACTCAGTGAATCCACAAAGCCTACATATAATGCAGATACATGTGCTGCGATGCTTTCACTGTCAGCCAACAGTAGGAATGAAACAGTTGCCTTCACACCCCACACTCACTCAACAAATCTACTTTTAGGTACAAACGCCTACATCGTATCTCTTTCTCACAGCCAGTCCTACACACCTACTGTACAGTACATGCAGACACAAAAGGATTTGGGTGTCTGACGTGGGAAATTTGGTTTGTGTCCTAAATTTCGCTTCATCATACAAGACAGAAGATAAACAAAGATTTCAGACTCAAACATGGCAACCTGTTATGTCTCCTCCTGCAGCACTGCTTATGCATACATTATAATTTTGTGTACCATGTGATGAAAACCACTGAGTACGTCCAAAGTTAGATTCCATCTAGCTGTACTCAGTGGTGGAATGTGGATAAATACATTTACTCGGGCGCTTAAATACAGATTTGTGCTTCCTTTATTGCTACTGAATAATTCTATTGCACCATACTTAAGACAGAATGATTGTAGAATTTATTGCATGTGATGAGCTTATAAAATAATTAAAGATTAAACAACACAAGAGTCAGAATAGTTGAGATTAGCTCCACTTTAAACAACAGTAAAATGCTACTTACTTATTAATAAAATGTAATAATCCAGTAATATTATGTAGGCTGTAATAGTATGACAGGGGTATTATTGTGCATTACAAGTAATCTTTTAATACTTTAAGTAGACAGTTCCATAGATAGATAGATAGATAGATAGATAGATAGATAGATAGATAGATAGATAGATAGATAGATAGATAGATAGATAGATAGATAGATAGATAGATAGATATACTGATGATGTGTGTAGTCAGATTGTGACAGCTTAGAAAGGCTTTAGACACTCATGTCAGAAAACAACATGCAGGCACTTAAAAATTTCAAAGACTGTCA
>OMNN01024397.1:8427-27638 GCA_900302755.1 Chromis chromis
ATCCCAGTGGAACAAGTTGGATTGACAGAGGCCCCACTGCTCAACCCAGAGCACCCAAAGGATCCACTACCAATGTCCTGGTGCCAGACCCCATAGGACACCCTGAGAGGTCCTCTTGTCCATGTCCAATGGTTCAGAGCATTTTTGAAGACATAAGGGGGACCAACACAATATTAGGCAGCTGGTCATAATGTTGTGCATGATTGGTGCATATCAATCTTCTCATCTAACTCTCATTTCCAAAAATTTCTCTATTCCTTCCTCTATATAAACAAAAATATACATTTTTCGCTCTAACAGCTATCCTGTTGTTATTTCTTAAACATATTGCTAGGGTTCAGGAAAGTTAACACTAAACATTTTTTTGGGAGGCAGAATACCTCTAAAATGACTATTGTTGTGATTTCTGTAATAAACACAACTGATAAAGGGACTTTGGTCAGCATTTTATCTCATTTCTGCAAAAGTGCACTAATAAAAAGAAAGAAAGGATTTGAGCTTTAGGTCTGTGACTGTTCAGGAGTTGAGAGAGTTTTTGTGCCACTCATTCTGAAGGCCTGAATTCTCAATAGGTTACAACAGGAGCCCAATTAATTTCCCTCCACATCTTAGTTGCAGCCAAAAGGGAATTTAAAGTAAGTCTAAGGTTTCAAGGACACTCTATTGACATAGAGTTGACTTAAGAGACCCATTGTTAAGCTTTTCCCCTGACTGGTAGAACAAAAGTAAAAGAAGAAAAATGCACCCTGGAGACGGTCCAAAAGCCTCAGATACACTCCATGATCGAGCTCTCCTGAATCGGCTTTCCTTTCAGATCAGAGAAAACAGCCTTGGTTATAGTGATAAAAGATTAATAACATAAACAAGCTGTCCACTCTGATTTGCTTCCAGTTGTGCTGTTGTGAATAAATTTACCGTAGAATAAATATATACATAAGATCTTCTGACGGAGAACCTCCCAGAATGCTAAAAGCTAAGTATTCCGCTAAATTAAAAGCATTAAATAGCTGAACAGGCATGTAATTATCTCAGTAATAAAATAATTATTCAGCACACAGAGATCAGATCAACCAAAAAAAAAAAGTAAAGTACATTTTTTGCTTTGCTTCTCTTCATTTGGTGAGCCTGGAGTAGTGTTTTTAGGATCAGGATCAGCATCTTCTTTTTGGCAAATTAGCACTTCAACATATATTGTGTTTAACTTCATCATTTTAATTCAAGGCTAAGGGCTCCATGTGGTCCTGCCCTGCGATAAGCTGGAAATATAGAACCATCACCGCTGCTGATACTTTTAGTTAATGCCCTCCACCATAAAAGTAGGGCACGAGAGCTCTGGGAGCCAAACATTGAAAATAATTCACTACACTGAGGGCTTTGGCTTGCAAGTCTTGCAGTTAACAAGTGTCCCAAAATGACTTTGCATTACTTTCCCACACTCTTTTAAATCGGTTCATATCTGCACATGGGAGTTAAGTCTTTCCCAATAGCCGGAAGGCTCGAAAATCTCATATCACATCTTCTGCTGCTCCAAGCTATTTGACTTTTTCCTCTAAAAAGACCCTCTTCCTCACCCTCTCACACCTCCCTGCTCACCATCCATCTCCATATAAACTGATCCATGATGGCAAAAGCCCAGAAAACGTTTCAGTAGAGGAATTAAACAAAGAATGTAGATGACAGATGGAAACAATGAAAATAGAGTGCTGTCATCGACTTCTGGATGTGCACTAATTATCTTTCCCCAGACACCTCAACTTTAATTCTCAAATCTGCTTGAGTTAGACACAGTTAACAACAAGCTGCTGAATATAGTTGAGCATTTAGCTAAAGAGACAGATACACCGATCAGCCACAACATTAAAACCACTGACAGGTGAAGTGAATAACGTTGATCATATTGGTACTATGTGGTGTTCTGGAAAACCTTGGATTTTGGCATCCGTGTTGATGAGACTTAGACACCCAAATAAACATTGTCCCAGAACAAGCACACTCCCTCATGCAAATGGCAATCCCAACCCCATTCTGATCAAGCATCAACAGGATGCAGTGGAACCAGTTTGATTGACAGAGGCCCCACTGCACAACCCAGAGTACCCAAAGGATCCTCTGCCAACGTCCTGGTGCCAGACCACATAGGACACCCTGAAAGCTCCTCTTGTCCATGCCCAATGGTTCAGAGCATTTTTGACCACATAAGGGGGACCAACACAATATTAGGCAGGTGGTCATAATGTTATGCCTGATCGGTGTATATCTAGACCTATTATGCTCCAAGGCTAACTACTAAAGTAAAGGGTGATTTGCAGTTTAACTAAACCAGGAAATGTGTCATTTAGTTTCAATATTTGAATTATAAACTTACCACACTCAAATTAGATGAACTGCACTTAACCCCAACCATGAGACCAGTGGGTTTTTTTACTGAGCATGTTGTATCATTCGCACCTGTACACTGTCACCACAGAGCCGTGGGTGCGAGATGCCGGTGTTTTCCAGCTTAAGTGCAAACTAAACTCTCCCTTGGGTTGATGAAAACCAGACCAGGGGGCGTGAATGGAAAACACATCTTTCAATTCAAACCCAGTCATTTTATGACATTTGATCCCCCATCGCTCGGTGGCCCTTGCCTTGATTATTGGCAAGTGTCTCACGTCAATGCTGTAAATTCACGGCTTGTGTGACCTGCACATGCACGCCACGTAACCGGACACTCTTCAAACAAAGCAGCAGTGAAACAGAGGCCAGTGAAAGAGTAGACAGTGATTATTTCAGCCGACACATACCCGCCCCTTCTGCATCAGGTATCATGAATCAACCAGTCATGAGTCTGGGTGTTCCTCTGAATAGAACCAAACAAACACACACACACAAAACAGGCACCGGCTCTACAGATGGCACCTTGTTCCCGGGGCAGGACACATACAATGCCAAAGGGGGCGTTTACAGACCCCAGAGTGTTTCTCGGGGTAAACCGCCCTGCCTTTGAACTTGTTTGCTAGAAATTCCCCACAAGTGTGCAATATGTGGAGCTGCCGGCGTACTGAGCTGGTGGGGTTGTAACAGTGGCTCCTCTGTGCTCGGGGGCCCCTTGGTGGAGTCCACCATCGCACAGCTGGAACCCTTTAGTGACAGCTGAATGGCCAGAGGCTGTGGCAGCTGTCTACCTGAGAGAAAAGAGCTCGGTTTCCTGTGTGTTCTGCAACAGACACTGATACCTGGGTGTGGCTGGCATTTGCGTGAATCACTTTAAGTTGCCATTGTATTAATGGCAATGTGCTTATAAAGTGAAACCATGAGGACGCATGAAAATTGTGCAGAGAAATGGTGAAATCCAGCAGCCAGTGAGGTCTTTCCCTGCAGCTCACACGGTCTGGCAGCATGTTCACACCTTAAATGTAATGTAGGTTAACAGAGCAGGCTGCTGTAATCCTCAGGACATTAGCAGCCAGTACAGTAGATGTGACATTAATGCAACTCACCTGGTGGACACGCTCTGGAAACTAAAAGTGGCTGGAGATTGAATGGGCCACTTTTCTCGCGACATTTGGATCATTTAAATGTCACACAAGATGCATGAGTCATATTTTTTCTCTTCTTTTTTTCGCAGCAAACCAAACTGCACACACTGCTGAGGTATATATAAATATATATATCCATGCAATGCAAACCCCAACACTGCTGCAGGACACCAACATGACTGCATATGATTTTTTTATTTTATTTCCCTCCTTCGAAAATCCTCAGGATCACAAAACAACACGGGAAAGATAACTCCCCAAGACTTAACCCTAATCTCCTCAAACAAGTTGAATCACTTCCCTGAAGAGCACACAGAGGGAGAGAGAAGACTGCACGATTCTTACCCTCTTCTCTCGAAATGCGGGCTTGTCCACACGAAAGTACGTCCAAGCTGAAGGGGAGATATTAACATCCACGTCCAGCCGGTAGTGGCGGAGAGGGAAAAATGAGTTTTACATGCAGCTCGAGCCGAAGAAGAGGAGAAGGAGGCGGAGGAGGAGGAGGCTTCCTGCGGTCGCCATTGCGGACGACTGAGTGAGTGAGCCGGGGAGGATTACAGTGAACCGAGCGGCGGATCCACTCCCGGTGCTTTGACTCAGACAATGAAGGAGGTGCAGCACCTCCACCTTCTGCTGCAGCGACACCGAGGAGTAACAGCACCACCTAGTGGCGGCAGCAGGGACTGCAGACCGGCACATCAAAGCGCATTGGTTAAACTGAAGATAAAATAAGGCAGGATTAGATAAATCAAGATTAAATAATCCTAAATTAATGCCACAGTGGAGAAATTTGCAGTGTTACAGCAGTAAAGGGGATACATTGTTGTTGCTCGTCATCATCATCATTGTCATCATCGTCATTATTATTATTATTATTATTATCTATCTATCTATCTATCTATCTATCTATCTATCTATCTATCTATCTATCTATCTATCTATCTATCTATCTATCTATCTATCTATCTATCTGTAAATCCATGCAAATCAGTAAATAGAGAAGGTAGAATATGTATAAGAGAAAAGAACCAATAATAGACCTTATAATAAACACACATCTTTGACCTCCTTTAGAGCCCAGAAGTGTCCAGTATTCACAAGTTAAAATGTAAAAAAAGACAATTTTTTTGCAACATCTATACTGTATGATGATTTTTGTACATTTGTGTGTGTCTAATTTCAAAGACCATCGTTTGACCTCATTGGGAATTCTGACTGCTATGTTGAAAGTCACTGAACTTGGCATCCAATTACATCAATGTTTTTGCAAGTTATAAAAATGGGGGAAAAAAACATAAACTATAACAATAACTTTAATGCAATTTATATGAATTTTCAGGTTGAGATAGTTCAATATTTTGAGTCTAGTTTGCTCAAGTTTGCTCATTTGCATGACATCATACTTTATTATAATGACTAATTCACAGGTTATGTATCATTATGTTGTAGCGCATTTAAAACAACCTGACATGACCACTCAGGCAGCAACAAAATTATGTGCACAAAGCAAGACAAGATGAAGACTCTTAAAATCAATTTGCAAAACAAAGTAATAGTATACATAAGGTAAAGACCTTACAACACTATATTATAGAGAAAAAGTCAACAAATCCAAAGATTCCCTTTAAGCAGCTCTTTGGCAACTGTGGGAAGAAAAACTCCCCTTTAACAGGAAGAACAAGGATCAGGGAGGGCGGCCATCTGCCTTGATCGGTTGGGGTGTTGGTAAGGAGGAGAGAGACAAGGATCGTAGATAGAAATCAGAAAAACAGTGCATTAAAGAAACTATGAACACTGGGGAGGTTGGTGAGGCCAATAACTGCAGATCAGAAATGTGCAGCCCCAGATCAAGAGAGGACAAAATACAAACTACAGCAGAGAGAAGACACAAACCTAGTGACATGTAATGGTGGCATAGAAATGTGTGGAGAGGGAAAGAGAGGTGTGCAGTGCATCATGGGACTAAAAGAACATAAGGCTAAAGCTATGCCAAGACTCAAGATAACATGATGCAATAAAGAAAGTGATACAGTTATAGAGCTGCTAAAAGAGTAAAGATGGAACTCAACATATAAAAAGAGTGAAAATGTAAACTGCAAGGGCCTGAAAATAAATTAAAGAAGCAAGAAAAGAGAAGAATAAAGAGGAGAGAAAAATAATGATAGTAATCATTGCTGTACGATCTGAATCATCTGAATCAGTAAATAAGTAGAAGTAGAGGCAATAGTAAATAGAAGATATATGAGAGAAAAAAGCCCAACTAATAATAGAACTTGTGGATCAATAGCCTACTGAGAGCAAAATAAACAAAGTAATGACCTCCTCAGAGCCCAGAAATGTCCAGTAATTCAAAAGTTAAATGGAAAAATTAGACTTTTTGTTTTTGTTACACACAAATATATATATTGTTGTGTGTCTAATTTCTGAAGTCATGCTGGGAGCCACTACATTTGGCATCCAAATACCTAAACAATTTTGAAATTTATATGTATTTTCAGGATGAGACAGTTCAATATATTAGGTATTGTTTGCTTAAGAATGTGCTTACATGACATCATACTGGATTATATTGACTCACTCACAAGTAACGTATCATTATGTTGCATTATGTTTCACTTTTAGCATCCATATTTCCCACAAATCATCTTATTTAAATTGTTTGACATTGTCAGTGTTTTTTGTTTCGTAATAATGTGACTGTAATGTTAATGTGATCACTTCAGGCACTGTGGTGTAGTTTATAACACAAACCGGTCACTTTTTTTCGGAGAGTATAAACAGTAGAAATCAGTGCATGTGACCTGAGGAGCTAAACATTTACAGCAAGTTCAAACAGGAATGTATTAACAAAGGTCTGCACAGACTGAAGCAGATACTCTTTTATTTATATGAAGGAGTGAGAGTGGAAGTGGGTAATGTCCCGCCCTGTGTTCCCTCCTGGTTGTGTGTACTGTGAGTGTGTGGTCTGTTCACTTGAAGCAGTAAAAATGATTTTAGCATCTTTTTTATTGCAGTAAATAAAGTTGCACTGATAAAGGACAGAGGTCAGGGTTAACTATGCAACAGCATCTACTGCAGTTGCCAGGGATACTTTGTTTTGCTCAAGGACACCTCTGAAAGACAATCTGCTCTCTTTTTGCAATAAAATATAATCAAACAGTACCGTGCATGGCCTTTCATACCACCCCAGACTCTGCATTTAACCCAGGATCCACTGGAGGGTGCTTTGGTTTGCCATGAAACCTGAGTGACAGACAGCTGGATCCCAAACACTGCAGAGCTGGAAAAGTTCAGACTCATGATCACATGTTATCAGCAGGATAGCGTAAAACTCCTCCACAAAAACACCCATTGAAAATCAGTTTAAGCTGCATTCTTGTAACCAGGCAATGGAAACTAAAGACATTAACTTGGCGTGATTGTGCTGATTTCGCTGCCCAAAAGACACACAGACTCAGTGTCCAAGAACAGAACTTCTCTGTGATGGCCAACAAGAGAGCTGCAATGTTAATCAACTTGTGGATTGTTCCACATCATGGGGGAAAACTGATGGAACGTCTTAGCCGGAGGACTGATGTCGTTTGAAACCGCACTGAACCAAGAGCACGAAAATAGGTTAATCCATGGATGGGTTTAAAAACTTTTCACAGTTTTAAATCAGGGCGGCACAGTTGTAAAGTGAACAAGACTCACATTTAAAGCCCTGTTTTTTGGCAATAATTCACAACACATTATTAATAGTTCCATTGTTTATTCAGTGTGATACATGAACATTAAATAAACAACTTTGATTCATATGAAAAATAAAGATTTCATGCTAATAGTTGGAAACACTATATAGCCTACAGCCATGGACGGATTAACAGGAAATAGGCCCTTGTACAAAGATGCAAAGCCCTGCCATCACACTAATACATCCAGATCATGGTAATTTTTCTTCTTTTTCTGGTCTTTGCATCTCTTTATGGTAGTTTTGCTTCTCTTTATGTTTGTTTTTCATGTCTTTGGGGACATTATGGTTGTTTTTTGTCCCGTTGTTGTCATCTTTTTATGGAATCATTTTGCTTTTCATCTCTGTGTGGTTGTCGATTGTCCCTTTGTAGTCATTTTGCATCTCTTTTGTTGCAGTCATCCCTTTTTTGCATTTATTTTCATGGTAGTTTGTCATCTTTTTGTGGTAGTTTTGCTTCTTTTTGTGGTTGTTATTTGCATCTTTGGGGACATTTTGGTTCTTGTTTATCCATTTGTTGTGATCTTTTTATGAAATCTCTTTGCTTTTCATCTCTGTTTGGTTATCGGTTGTCCCTTTGTAATCATTTTGCATCTCTTTTGTAGCAGTCATCCCTTTTTTGCATTTATTTTTATGGTAGTTTCTCATCTTTTGTGGTGGTTTTGAATTTCTTTGCACACACTTCATATGGAGGTTCTGATCCAGAGGCCCTCGGGTGAAAACCAGTATGATCATGGATACTAACAAGCCACCTGACTCTAACAGAGAGGCACCAAAAGAGGCCAATCAGACTTCAGAGAGCCACTGGATTAATCAATCAATTCATGAAGAGTCAATTGTTTCGATTATGTAATCACTGCTGAGTGTTCTCTCCTTTGTATTCCCTCATTCTCCCTTTTTTTTAATGACAGTTAGCCTGGGGTTCTGGCTTGGACCGGTGCCTCCACATCGCCCACTTCTCCATGTATGTAGCTGCATGCAGGGACAAGGATAAAAGATAAGCAGTGCTCTAGAAGACTAAAACAGGGATGTTTTTTTTTCCGTGTCTCTGTTTCATGTCTGCTGCTCGCCCACCTTCTCACTGGCAGGAAGGAAAGTCTCCTACGCTTTAGTGATGTGGGACCGAAGATGGTGAAATCACACTTGGTGTCTTGGCAGCTTCCAAGGCCCTCTGGAGGCACGCTGCTGGAACTGAGGCAACGATGAACATTTCAGCAAGAGCGTGAAAATGAGAAAAACCGACCGCAGACAATGCTGTTTTGGATTAGTTATGTAAGCAGTCAAGATTTGATGCCACGTTCTTAGTGATCACTTATCCAGTTATGCAATTGTAAATTAAATCATCAAGTCATCTTCACGCTGATGGCTACAGGGTGACTTGTACACACTGAATAAGTACATTCTAAGAGTGGCTACTACTTATCAGATGGTACTTCACTCATTTACCACCATCTCTCTCCTGACTGGAATCCTGACATGTAGAAATAATACACTATTGTGGTTTGTTTCCTATTCATTATATCATATCATTTCAGCTGAGACTGTCCTGACTGCAACGTGTTTATTCTCATATGATATGATGAAAAAACATCAGTTTAAACTGTTAAACAACACCAGCATGCTGCCTTGTTCAGGACATGTTTCTTTTTGCACTAAACTGTGTTCTGTGTCATTCTGCATGACTGCACACAGTGATTGCCTGCTGTATGTATGGTATATTTATATACTGTTTGTAAAGTGTTGCCACACACACACACAACACATATATACACACAAACAAACATACACACACACACAGACACACACCACACGGACTTTCAAGCTATGAAAAATTGTTTAGAAGCACAATTACCTCCTTTATACGCACCTTATTAGTATAATCTATGCACCTATATAGTGTACTTATTTTAACTTTTACTTTCAGCTTTACCTCACTATTGCTTGTAATGCTGATCTGTGTGCCTTGAATTTCCCCCTGGGGACAAATAAAGTTTTAAAAAAAAATTGGAATTGGAATTTATAATACTGTACTTAATTTTTATTCAGCTTACTGTACATTTATCAGACACCAACAACCCTAGAGCTATTAAATCTACAATATATTACCTGAAAATCTATTGAATAAATGAATAAACCCAGAATTCTCCCTTTTATTTTCTTCTAAATTGGGTATTTGGAGTTAAATCTTCAAATGGAGCCATATAGTGACCGGATTAACTTGTCAGAGGGCAAACATAAGCTGATGCACCCCTATAAATATAATATGATACAGCGTTGGGTCAAGGTCTTTAAGTATCCGCCAAATAAAACTAATCTGACACTGCATGCTGTCTCCCACCTACTGATACACACACCTGAATCCTCAGCCACCTTCACAACAAAGTCTACATGAGCAGCTGTCTGAAGGAATTATTTAAAGCGAGCATATGTCTCAGCAGGTTCCCCATCAGATTGAATCATAATCACTGAAAACAACACCAAACAAAAAAACAAGGAGTCAAACCGATTCTTGTGTACATGAGAATATGAGTGGATGCAACACCGAGACCCGATCAGTCACAAAAATTAGAGTGAGAGTGTGGAGTGTGCTGTATATGAAGTAATGGAACTCTAATAAGCCACATGGTGTGTCTCAGCAGCAGGGGTCTTAGATTAATATCACATAAATGTCAGTGTTATATTTGCATATAGGGCTTTAGTGTGCTTTCCAAACAGATTGTAAAACTATCTGAAACTCTGTTGATACTTTCAAAAAACAGTCACAGCTCAAGTTTAACTAACTTTGCTTTTCAGTTGTTGTGGAAATTGATCTGTTCATACATTCAGCAGCCGTAATTTCTAATCTCATAGTAATTCGTTACTACTGAATACTTTCTTTTGGGTTTGATACTAAATTTCCTTTAGCACTCTGTTTTTGTTTTTGTTTTTAAAATTAGTAATTATTGTCGGTAGTACCTTTATGAATAATTTTCTTTCCTGTTGACTTATAAGGAAAATATCAAATATTATTTTTGACTCTGAAAGTTGTAGTTGTGCAGCATTTTTGTTTTGTCAAACTACTGTTTCTAGGCTTAAGAATATACTTAGCTGTTGGAATTTATTGTTTGTGACAATAAGAAGCTACTATTAAAGTATATACAGAATTATCATACATTTCTTTCAATAAACTTGAGAAATTGTGGGGAAAAAATCCGGTCCAGTGGTCTATTCACACCTAATCCCCACCTGAAACACATATCCGTCCCTGAAGGACTATACACCTTAAGAAGGGATGGAGGATGGAAATGAGATTCGGTTTCTATTTCAGTCTCTGCAGCAGCAGCAGCAGCAGCGTCTCCTGCCCTGTCACCGTCTCCCACCAACTTTGAATACCAGGTCATTAGAGCCGGAGCTACACTTTCACATTTCTCCAACTCCCCCACTTCCAGTCAGTCTGGATGTACACACAGACACACACAGACACACACACAAAATTATGTGTGTAGTCCACTAACTACAGTCTTTTTTACATAAAATACTGCTGTCTGCCCTGCTTTGACTTCAGCAAATGCCCCAGTTGCTTCTGTTTTATTATAATTTCGGCTCTGATGAATGGAGAGACGGGGATGATACTGTGAATGTGTGGCAGGATAAACTTAATTCACATGTCTTTATATCAGGAACCAACATAAATCAGCAGCATTTGTGTTTATTTTTACACTGGTTGAATTGCATCCTTGATTAGTCTTCAATGGCCTTTTGAGATTGAAGAGGGCCCTGACAGTTCCCATAAGGCCACTTTTTGTCGCTGAGAGGGAGAAGAGAGAATTAAAAAGTTGTACATGAACACATCAAAATACTTGAACCCCCAAAACACTAGTGTGATATGTTAAAACTATGAATTTCAGCCTAAAAAAATGCATGTTGTAATATAATAAGGGCAATATGGTACATATACTATGCTACTATAATCTGGCATTCCATATAAATTAATTTTAAAATATAGGTTTTGCAGCCTATTGATCTAAATCTGAAACTTTTTTCTTGTTTTCTTCACATTTTGAATGCACAATAATAATGCACATGTTGACAAAAGATATTGTTTGATAAAACATGGGTGAGCTCAGATGGAAATGTGCAACTATTGTGAAGAAGTAGGGAGTTGTTATAGCTGATCAAGCAGACAAAGAGAAAGCAGACCATGCAAGGCTCAGGAATGAGGTTTCCTGCCCTAGACATAAGCATCATGGAGCTCCTGCCGAGGCCTCCACCTCCACAAGACAAGGAAACCAGCAGGGGGGAGCCTCATCACATGCTCTATTTAAAGAAGAAGAAGAAAAAAAAAAACAGGGAACAGGCGAAGAAAACTGTTCTCCCTACTGCCACCGAATGTGTAAAGGCAGCAGGATTACACCGGTTTTATTGCTATTACATTTCCGTTTGAATGTATTAAGCTCGATATAATTTCCACCATGAAAAGAGATTTTGTGCCTGACAGTATTCACATGCCCATAAACAGATTTAGTCTGATTTAAGTACTATATTTGGTAATGTTTGCACAAAACTATTTTTAATCTTTGATTTTATTGTATTTATATCTCATCAATGGAGTTGGAGATGTTCCTGTGTGTTTGTTGTGTGTTTATGTTAACCTAAAAACAGATCGCTTTGAGAGCACTTTGTCTCGTCTCGTTTCGAGGAACACACAAAATCCTTCAGCTGTCGTACAAATCCATGCAATTAGTATTTAAATTCATAACTTGAGCTGACGGCACAATAGCGACAGATGGTATAGATTTGGGGTTCCGGAGTCTGTGAGAAAAATTTCACCATGATTGTCGAAGCAAAAAAGATGTCCATTAGAGACATTTTACATAAAAATGTGGAATAAAAGCTGATAAAAAGTGGAAAAATAATAGGTAGGCTTGTTAAAATCTCTCCAAGGGAATAATTTTGACCCATTAAATGAGGGGAAATTTCATAAAAAGCTCAAAGAAAGCAGGAGGACATCACTGACGATCCTGGCTGATTTCTGGTGAGTAAATCGCTCACTCCAGGGGCTGGTGCCTTTTGTAGCACTCAGTTTACGTAATAACATGATACGGTGCTGCGCGTTAGTGTTCATCTGAACATGAAAAACACAATTAAACACATTAGGAGTCATTCATAATTGCAGATGCACTTCACAATCAGACTGGTCACCACAACGTATGTGAGCGTTGTATGAAACAAAATGCAAAGTCTGACTACTTTCCTTCTCTCTCTGTCCTTTCTGTTAAGACTGTGAGAGGACACAATAACATTAACACCTTATAATATGACTCAGAACACAGTTGCATGCTTTTCTGTTATAATGCATTATATTGAATGAGATGCTCCCTGTATAAGGTGTGATTTCTTCAAGATGCTGAGCAGAAGATGACTTTTTTTCAATGATGGTTCATGAAATTTTTAGAATTCCTAAAAGGACAGTTTAAATGAAATTTTAAAAAAGCACATTCTGATAACACTTTAATTTGTAAGGCTGTCTAATAAACTGTTTTTATACCAGCAAACACATACACCGATCAGGCATAACATTATGACCGCCTGCCTAATATTGTGTTGGTCCCCCTTATGTGATCAAAAATGCTCTGAACCATTGGGCATGGACAAGAGGACCTCTCAGGGTGTCCTATTGGGTCTGGCACCAGGACACTGGCAGTGGATCCTTTGGGTACTCTGGGTTGTGCAGTGGGGCCTCTGTCCATCAAACTTGTTCCTCCTTGTTTCCTGTTGATGCTTGATCAGAATGGGGTCTAGGAAGTTTGGAGGTCAAATCAACATGTTGGGCCATTGTCATGTTACTCAAGATGTTCCTGATTGTTTGATGTGGTGGGGTGCATTTTCCTGCGGGGGTAGGCCAGTGACATTTGGGATTGCCATTTGCATGAGGGAGTGCTTGTTCTGGGACAATGTTTATTTGGGTGTCTAAGTCTCATCAACACAGATGGCAAAATCCAAGGTTCTCCAGCAGAACACCACATAGTACCAATATGATCAATGTTATTCACTTCACCTCTCAGTGGTCATAATGTTGTGGCTGATTAGTGTATGTGCCTGTGCCTGTGTATGTACGGTATGTTTGTGATTGGGTTCAAATCACATTTTAATATTTGTTGCTCATAATGGTGACCACAATTATGACAAAAATACATGTATTCAGTGGAGGAATCTTTCATTCTTTGCACATATCACCCCTCCTACACACACATACACTCTTCCGTTACAGCGGCAAATTAGACTGTGAAATTGACAACCCATGTGTTGCCATCTGGTTGCCATGACACCTAGTTATTAGGCCTTCCGACAGGCCTAGCTCGGCTTGTTTGTTCCATCTTCCCCCTCCTGCACATCAACATTGTTTCCAGTATAAAAAAGGCATGAAACATCAGAGGGGGGTTGAGAGTGTGGGTTGGTAACGGTTCTGCTCTTTTTCAGCAGCGGTGACTTCCTGCTAAGGTACAGCACGAGCAATATGTGACATCCAGAGGGCCAAAATCCTAGAACAATAAAACAGACAGGCTCAGGGTGATGTCTTAAACGTGACAACATGACAACACGGCATATGCAGTGGTGCATCATTACTCAGTCAGAAAGAAAAACCTTTCCTCTAAATGCATAACTTCTTTTTTACATCACACTCTATTGATTCCCTCAATTCCTCTGTGCTGCGAAGGCACAAAAACCTCATTTCCACACATTTCAGCTCCCGTCTGGCCCACATTGAGACTTTAATGCTCCACTGATCAATGAGAGGATTAAAGCAATTTAAAGCCTCCTTTGTTTGGTCTGTGCATTGGAATCTCCTTCATCCTCCAAACTGCTGAGCCAGCAGGGTGTTCCTCCGCTCCAGAATAACAGCCCCTTGAACTTGTGTGCTCCCGGAGTCAAAGAGGAGAGGGCAGACATGGCCTTTTTTGTCATGGACCACTACTGTATCCCACGCAGATATCCTCGGGACTGTGCTGCAGCAGAAGGGAGATGGTGTTGGTGGTGGCGTGACGCATGCGACTCCCCCCCCTTCTTTTCCTCTTGACATTTGACATACTGATGTAGAGGATCTCAGCTGGAACAAACACAGTGTGCTGTGCCACAGCTGCACTGTCTGTGCCTCTGAGCTGCTGGCTTCCAGAGCTGAGAACAGGTAACAGTGAGTCAGTGCCTATTTAATTCATACACCTACACTGTGGAACTCAGGGGGTTGTTTTCAAGCTGATTTTATTTTTATTTTCCAGTCTGTTCCCCCGTTGAGAATTCTGCACCTCATGATGTTTCCTCGCGTTCCTGGAAAGTCATTCTTACTTTGCGAGGACTCGGGGAGAAGGGTAAGAGATGGAGCTGCACAACAACTATTAGGCTGATTCCTATCATACATTCTCATTAAAACCTCCTCCACTGGACAACAACGATATTGTGCCTCATTTGACTGTACGTTAGCACAAACACAAATGATACTGCTGAGGAGTGAGTGATGCCAGAGGGATTCTGGTTCCTAATGAACCCCGCTGAGACCTCTCACCATTAGGTCCTTCAGCCCTCAGCCCCCGTATCATCAGGGTGGATAAAGCACCTCGGCGAACAAGACAGCACAAACAGACCACACAGGCTTGCTCTTTACTGGCTTCCTTACATCAGGGGGCTGAAGGTGGATGTTGACAAGTGTCTCAGAGGAGAAATGCTGGCACACTCTCGCTCCAGCTCTATTAACTAGATTTTCCCTCTCTGCCACTTCCACTCTGCATCAGCGAATCAAAACAATCTCTAAAACTGGTTATAAGGCAGGCTAAGGAGAAAAAGAGCTGAAATAAAGAGGAGCCGGTACTTTTCAACGTAATCTCCTAAAACTGTTTTATCTTTAAATTCATTTTTTGGGTTTGTTGCCCTCTGATACAAGGGATTAACCTTGATTTTGTGTGTGGCGACCCTTTTAAATTTTTGATTTGTGCCTGCACACGAACAGCATCTGACTGTGAAGAGGATGTCTGGTTTTAGGGGAATTCACATCACTTAAATACTGAAAGTAAGCACTTCCACATACCATGGAATAATATCTATCTGACACGGCATCCTTGTCTATAATTCTATCACCTTAAACTGAAATCTTTTGTGATTATCTATGTAATTTTTGTTTTCCTTTCCGAGTCTCTGTGCCATTCATTTGTGTATTGAGGCTTTACTGCAGAGCTGTGCACTTCTTAGGTACAGAATATGACTCCCCTTGTCCAAACTTCAGTCCAAAAGCATGGCACAGCATCTCTGATGAAGCACAAACACATTCGGATATACCCCAAACTGCAACATCTTTTAAAAACTTACCCCTAGTTAGCTTTAATAAGCAGTGTGGACGCATGAACTACATGGTTGCAAAACAGTATAAAGTAGCTCAAAGCAGATATAAGCAGTTATATAAACAAATGAAACTACACAGTTGTCAGAAAGCAAAGTCGCAATACTGTGTCAAAGTTGTCTTATTCCCTCTGCAAACTGACCTCTGTTCATGTAGGCTTTGCACTAAAATTTATTTTTCTTCAGCGGTCTTGCAAAAGAAACAAATCAGCTTTTTTTCCTGTATTTTAAGCATAAAAACTGCTGCGCCGAAAAGCCAAATTTATGCAGATTGCCATTTAAACACTACTATTAATTTTCCTGGTATCTTTCACATGTCAAAGTAGAGCTGAAGTCGCTGAATTCTAACAAAATAACTGATTTATCATATAACAAGCTTTACCCAACGAAAAAAAAACCTGGGTTTTGTCTGTATTTTAAGCTAAAAAACTGAAGCCAAATTCATGCAGATTGCCATTTAAACACTACTGTTATTCTTCTGTTATATCTCTCAGGTGTCAAAGTAGAGCTGGATTCTAACAAAATTACGGATTTATCATATACCAAGCTTCACCCAAAGTCCATTACCAACTGCCTAAGCTGCTAGAAAAAACAGATCCAAACAGAGGAACAAATTTGAAGCATACAAATAAGAGGCATGCAGTCGATGTTGAGAGCACCAAGTGTGAAACAAAAAGAGAACAAAAAACATCAGTGGCACCACACACAGCCATCTACAGTAACCGAAGCACTGACATCTTCAGACCAGCCTGGGCCCTTAAGAAACGCTGGCTGACCCGGTGAATGCAGAAAGCCATATACCTTGTATGCTGGAAAAAAACACGCACAAGCAGCAGTGACTATGTTTGGGCATCCCGCTTTAGTCTGGCATCCCCGTAAGGCCAGAGAAAGATTGTGTGTTGGTTTTACAACCTGCTGGGAAGACAAACGTGCTGCTGCTGGGGCTCAAGATGAAGCCCTTCTGGGTTATCTTCAAATACGGAAACCTCATCAAGCAGCATGACAGTCCTGCAACTCTTTGTGGAACCCGAATGGTTTCCTACTCTCAATAATTCAACACTGTGATAGTGACACAGAGAGAGACCCCTGGACACAGACATGTAAAACATTGCATTACTGTTTTTGTGGTATTTTGCATCATATTGTGGTGAGTCAACTCATCTTTGTAATCCTTTTATTTGGTTGTTTTTTTTGTCTCTGGCATAATTTTGGATGGTTTGCACTTCTTTGTAGATGTTTGGGTCTTTGTGATTAAGGTTGTTTTATGTCTTTTTGTGATGCTGGGGCAACTTCACCTACTATTATGACTTATTATGTCAGTTTGATGTAAAATGATGATCAGCAACCAAAAATCTTAATTTAATGCTCACCCAAACAGTTAAATAATAGAAGGTAGTAGTGAATAAGTAGGTATAAGACTCATTTCAGACATAGCTGTCATCTCCATCCTTGATCCACCCATCCCCCGCCTGCAAAGGTCTGATGCATTAAATCACAGGGGGAATCAGTGGCGATAGGCACCACACTATATGTTTCTGTATAGCTGAACCTATTAGATGTGTGGGTAGCCATTTATTTAGAAGTCTGGAACAAGGGCAGTAAAGGGGAATCTGATTTCTTTAGGCTTGAAGACTGGGCAGCAGCACACTAGGCTCCTAAGCAGATATAACAGAAAGGATGCTGCACAGAATCAACCAGACGTAGGTGAATGCAAGGTCATGCTTATGTGCAGCAAAGGTTCTCTCAATGTTGAGTTGCATAAAGATGGAAAATTGGTGTCATGGTGTTTGTTGACAGACTGTCATCATGCACTTTTCAAACTGTTGCTGACACACAGTTTTAGATTCAGTGGGACTGCACTTCCCAAACATATCCTTATCTCTGAGTTCCAATACACATGAATGGCCATGAATTCACATTGTGACATATAGCAAAACAAAAATGCTAAATCCAGAACTCACCTAAGAATAATCTGATTTTTCAAACTAGCAAACTAATCTAGTGTCAGTCTGTGTACCAGTGGGATCGAAGAAAGGGAACAGGTATTGCTACTAGCTAATTTGGCCTATGTTTACATCTTGAAAAGCCCCCAAATTATGGGCACTGTAGGTCCAAAAGCATAGCATTGTTACCTCTCAAATCAGTCTAAGACATGCACTATCAATATTCTTTCAACAGTGGAGCAGCTTTGTCCAATAGTGACTTTGAAAGACAGTTGTGTAGGTGCAAAAGATGTGGTCAAGACCTGTAAGAGTGTAAGGCTAGAGTAAATTTTAAAACAACGTTAATCTCATTGTTATGTAGACTTGTCAAGCAGGAAAAGAACAGAGGAAAAGAAGCAATTTGGTTATGAAACATTAAAAAGAAACAGCTTTTCTTTGAGGGCGTCTATCCATCCACCTCATTCCACTGAAGCTTGGCAGCCGCAGTCGAGTGTTGAACGCACTTTTATTGTTTAGGTGTCAAATGTAACAGTGTCACCATTCAGAGAGGGATAAAGAGTAAATGGTCACATAAAAAAATAGAAAATCAACAATGAAAATGGTTACACAGGGAAAGTCTGGTTCCTGTGGCAACATAGATGTACAGCTGAGACAGTGTCCAGATCCAGACGTGTATGTGTTTTGATTTGCACATTTCCACAGCCTATATTAATCTCAAACGATAAGAGTCCTTTTTTGTTTACTAGCCATGCATACAGTTGACAATTCCACATGTGTTGAGTCAGTGTCTTCATAGGAGCTGGCACTTTCGATACAAAATATTTACACTACCGTTTAGTATTCTTATTATCATCGCCTTTCGTCGTTACTATTTGTTACTAATGAATCTGAATACTCTGAGCACATAAAGAATGGCATCGGGATGTTGAAACTCTTGAGTGCCACATTTCATATTGATACTGGAGGAGGGGGGGAAAAAGAAAAAAATGTAACGTATGACAAATGTTGGCATCTTCACTTTAAATGTCACCCATTCCTGAAACAAGTCGGGAGAGAGATCGTCTGTAGAGATATTCAAACGCTGAAAACACTCCTTGTCCCATCTGGATGAAGCAGTTAGTTATATTACTACTCAGCAATCTGCTGTCAGAGTCTCCCAGAGAGGAAAACAAAACATCACACGATATGTGAAAGACTCTGCTATGCCTACTATTATATCTCAAAGTGAGAAAATAGGAAAGAGATGACTGCACCAATGTTTCAAGAAAGACACTGACTTATCCATTTTCTCCCCATTCCACTTTTTTAACGAACAAAAAAAAAAAACATAAGAAAATGGAGGTGCTCTCAGGTCACCTCTTTGGTTCAGCCCTGTGATGAGTAGAAAAACATCCCGCTAACCACTACACAAACTAAACTGGGAGATAAATTGTACATAATGTAAATCAAAAATACTCCTCAGTGTTTGAAATAACCGGAGAAACTGTTATTAGCTACTTGCAATTGAGTCATGGTAACAAGAAATGCATCTTGGTGTTTGTGCAAAAACTGTAATACAAACAAAACCAGACAAAAAAAATTTTTTTTTACTCCATTATAGCAGATTGTTAACAACCTAAAGAGTAAAGATCCCGATGTGTGATTCTTTGC